>OZ030015.1:19102456-19214956 GCA_964023405.1 Apodemus agrarius
CCTGGGCTGGTGGTTCTGGATTGTATAAAAAAGCAGACTGAGCAAGCCATGGGGAGCAAGCCGGTGAACATATCTCTCTATGGTACTGTCTCTGTTCCTCTGCTGGCTTCTCTCAAAGATGGCCTGTGGTATCAAGTAAACTCCTGTACTCCCTGGGCCTACTTTGTACAATGAACAGGAGAACTTCGGTGTTGGTCCACCTGCTTCTCTGCCTCCCAGCCAAGTAGCTCCTGTTTGTCTGTAACTCTGGCTGTTATACTCACTGTCGAGACTTTATTCCTCATAGATAATTTAATGCCTCCTTAAATTAAATTCTGCTGGAAGGAATCACCCAGAATACTTGTTTAAAAAAATTATAGATCCGTAGGTAGGACATATGAAGGTAGACTCCCCAGGGAACACCCTTTTCATGCCAGAGAATTTGGGGGGGGGGCTGGAGCTATTCAGCATTTTTCAGTGTCCCTTTATGCTAACACAGCACAGTCATGGGCCTTTCCACAAGTGCCTCTCAACTATACTCTCTGTTTTATGTTCCAGAACTGAGGGCTCCTTGGAGCTAAATGTTGACTCTGGGGCGGTAACAGCTTCTAGGGTCTCCCCACCAAACCTCCCCACCAGATCCTCCAACTAGACCCTCCCCACCAGGCCCCCCAGGCCCTCTCTCAGGGCCTCTCCCTCACCTCCCCACTAGACCCCTCACCAGGTCTCCCCCAGATCTCCCTCCCCCAGGCTCCACTGCTTTCCAGAAGCTTCATTTCTAAAACCTTCATTTGATGGAAATCATGCTACAATGCTACCGAAAAGATGCCTCTTGCAATAAAAGACTGGGCAGAAGATATGATGGTGCAATCTTTGAGAGGACACAAAAAGTTATAAAACAAGAGAACTCCAGTGGTTGCTAAAGACAAGGGAAGAGGGGGGATGGACCTGTGAGCACCAGTGTATTTTGATAAGAAAAAAAAAAAAAAAAAAAACCTTCAAACTAACTGCAACTGAGGACTGCTCTAGTGAGTTTTCTGCAGAATGTGAGTTCCGAACAAGAGCCTGTGAGAAACAGGTTGCACCTCCAATATGCAGAATCATGAAGTGTATCCATCTGCCTTCAAAGGTCCTCGGAAGTCTTGCTGCAAACAAACACAACTAAAATGCAAAAATAGAGATACCTCAAACTTGGAACACATTCTCTCACTGTTCCATATAACAGGCATAAGCATCTATCTAAATGTGTTCGGAAAACACTGGCTGAGGGCAGGGTTAGGAAAGAAAATACAGTACCGGGCGGTGGTGGCGCACGCCTTTAATCCTAGCACTTGGGAGGCAGAGGCAGGTGGATCTCTGAGTTCGAAGCCAGCCTGGTCTACAGAGTGAGTTCCAGGACAACCAGGACTACACAGAGAAACCCTGTCTCGAAAAACAAAAACAAAAAGGAAGGAAATAGAAAATAAAAATTAAAAAAAATAAAAAATAAAAAAAAATAAAAAATAAAAAAAAGGAAGGAAAATACATTCACTGAGGTGTTTAATACTTCCCACAGTACTATAACTGTATCCAACTAAAAGTTTTATTATAAAAATATAAACAAATGCATCTATTATACATTTTATTATAAATAAATTTATTATTGTAGTTTTATTACATACTATACACACACACACACATTCTTTTTTATCTTTTTTAAAAATTTCTTTATTTTTTGTTTTTTCGAGACAGGATTTCTCTGTACAACCCTGGCTGTCCTGGAACTCACTCTGTAGACCAGGCTGGCCTCGAACTCAGAAATCTGCCTGCCTCTGTCTCCCAAGTGCTGGGATAAAAGGCATGTGCCACCACTGCCTGGCATATATATATATACACACACACACACACACACACACACACATATGTATACATATGTATATATGTATATATATGGTATGTGCACACACGTGTGTACAAGTGTGTGCACACAAACACACACGTACATACAATCATAAGCAATCGGCAGTGAGAAGAAAGTCTGTTGCTTCTATCTTTGCTCATTTTGAAGAGGCAGAGGGGTGGGCACATAGGCAAGGGGCTTGCCCCACACTGCAGCTTGCTGATTGTCTCTTGGTCCCTACTAACACAAAGCAAGTGTATGGCGTGAGAACAGGGCGGGGCCGCCAGAGCTCCGGAATGCAGAAAGGGGTATGTCTGGAGCCTCTGGCTCTTTCCAGGCATCTGGATCGACGTTCCAGCCTGCCTTCCTTTCTGTCTTTGCCAATCTTCCTCTCTGGGGATCTGGCGGCCCAAAGATGTCACCTCATTGCAGTGCTTCTGCTCTCCCTGTGTTTAATGCTGCTGCTTCAGAGGAAGCCTTCCTTCTGGGGACCTCTGGGACAGTCCATGTGGCCCCTGGGTCATAAAGCAGCAGAGAGAGCAGTCTTAGCTGGCTTTGCCAGCTGCGCCATTGCTCAGAGATGTAGTGCTTGCTGCTCTGACCAGGATGGGGACATTCTATGCTTATGTTATGAGTCCCATGTGTCAGGGCTTAATGGCACTTTGAGATGTCTCTCAGACTGGGTGATGTGAGAGTGGATGTATGATCCTTGCATCATTGGATTGGAAATCACTGAGACAGTAGACAGGGGTTAGGAGGAATGTTCTTCCTCATTTAGTGGTTGGGGAACTCAGGCTTGAAGCAGGGAGAGAAATCATTTCAGCTGCCTGTGCTTTTGTGCTTCGAGGCACATGGATCGCTCTGTAGTGTGAACTCTGCCATTCACTGGGGCACTGACCTTGACCTGCCCTTGGTTTGACAGAGGAGGACCATAGTTGGAAGAGGTTAGGGTATAGAAGTTTTGCTGGAAAAGATCATGTCTTTAAAACAATTTTATATTTATTCCTGGAGTGGTTCACCACTCTTTTAGCATCTAGTGATTGCTAATAAGTATTTTACAACTGGATCTACAAGAATTAGTAAGATATATACATACATTATACATACATACATACATAACATGTATGTGTATAGATTTATCACAAACTTTACTGATATAAGGAATATACAACATAAACCTGCAATACAACAATCATTTTCACTTTAAATTTCACATAGATAATTGATTCTTATAAGATCATTTTATTTTCTTTAATCAGATTCTTATATCCCCAGCCACCCTTGGTTATAACTGACAAATGTATTTCCAGCATCACTTGGTATGTTTGTTTGCTAGCAAAGAAGAAGAAAGCAGCAAATGGAGACACATGTCCAAGGTTGCCAGATTTAGCAAAGAAAGATGCATGGAGCTCAGTTAAGGTTGACCTACATGTGCACACGGAAGCTTTCGGCAAATGTGTTCTGTGTGATAACTGGGATATAATTATGCTAATTACCTTTGGTTGCCAGCAGTCTCCTCTTATTTGGGTGACTATGGTCTAAGACTTGCCAGTTTTCCACTCCAGGCAACTTAAACCTACACATTGACATCCTTGGATGAGGAATTTAAGAGATAGAGGTACAGGGTCATACAGTATTATATAATGTGCCCCCCCATACAGATACACCAGCTCCAAACACTCCAAGAGCGTTCTTGGAACATTCTTACGAACAGTATTTGTGTGTGTGAAGAAATATATTTTTTATTCACTTTATATTCTGCTCACTGCCTCCTTCCAGCCACCCTCTCCCCACAATCCTTCCCCCAAATCCCCTCCCCTTCTTCTCTAAGTGGGTGGGGGCTCCCTGTGTATCGCTCCCACCCAGGCACATCAAGTCCCTGCAGAGCTAGGGTCATCCTGTCCCACTGAGGCCAGACAAGGCAACCCACAGACAGGCAACAGCTTTTGGGAGAGCCCCTGTTCCAGTTGTTCAGGGCCCACATGAAAAACCAAGCTGCACATCTGCTGCATATATGCAGGGATGGCTAGGTCCAGCCCATGTATGAAGAGCGGCATATTTAAAAAAGAAATAGTTTTCTGTTGTTAGTGATGATGATGATGATGATGTTTGTGTGTTGGTTGGTTTGTTTTCGAGGCAGGGTCTCTCACATAGTTCTGACGGTCCTAAAACTCACTATGTAGACCAGGCTGTCGTCAGACACACAGAGGTCTGCCTGCCTCTGACTCCCAAGTTCTAAGATTGAACAGTTGTACCATAGCACCCAGCTGGAAGAAGAATTAGTGAACAGCAACTTTGCTTATTTAATGATAAATGACTTGGGCTTCATTTAAACCGACACGTATAGCGTTAACAATGTAAGCAACTGTTGTGAGCCGTGAGCAGCCCCTCCGGGGCACCACGGAGCCTGTCCTGTCCTGTCTAACCAGGAATCTGCCTGATTGTTTGCAAATTTTGCTTTATTCCAAGGGATGTTGGAGCTGGTGATATTTAGAAAGTGACTGCGGAGATTTTGAACTATAAAGCTCTACCCTTTTCATCAGAGCTTTCGGCTCCCCAGGGGGGCATGGAGAACATTCCCGCAGTATCTCCCGGGGACATTGCTCTCTGCTGAGATTTTTAAGACTATAATCTCATAAGACCCCGTGCGCGACATGAAAATAAAAAAATCAAGGCGACCTGTACTTAGACATAAAAATTACTGGTATTGTAAGGCAGAAGAAGGTGGGGAGATGGAGGCAACATTCTTATTGGTCTGCAATATTATTGATTATCCACGGTGCATAGTTAAGGACTGGAAGGGATTGTGTTAAATAACTGCCCTTCTGTGGTAGTCTTAAAGGGGTAGTAATGTTTTCCTCTGTATTCTGCTTTGATGTTGTGAAGATTTGCTGGAGATAAGTAACGTCTATGATACAGACAACAAATGCTTGGAATCCATCAAACGGGCAGGTTTTCCTCCAACACAGGCAGTGTAAGCTGCCCTGAGGAATGAAAGGGATTTAGGAGGGAAGGAAAAGTGTCCCAGTGGGGGCACGCAGCACGAGTGAAGGGTTAGAGATAGGAACTCAGGGGACACAGCAGAAGAACGGACTAGCTGGAGAAGATTTGGATTTGGATGTAGATATGACAGCTACTTAAACCCAGCAGCACAAAGTACACTCTTGGCATGCAATCACATTTTTAATAACTAATAGCTGGAAAAATTGAAAATAATTTGAATCTGTACTACAGCTTGTTAATAAAAAACAAATGGTAGAGGGCTTCACTCGTCACCACTGTGCCTCTCCTCTTGGGGCCACATGGTCTTCTGACATGTACCTTTGTGGCTTATTGATTGGCTAGATCTTCCCATAATGTCTCAAGAAGTTAAGGACAGAATTGAATGACTATCATAATTTCCCTTCATGGGCCAGGAAAAAAACCACCATACAATCAAGGAAAATATACTTTTGGTCTGGTGTGTCTAATGACAAGTTATACCAATAAAGAACCACTATGTAAATAAGGCTTGTACGGTGCACATACTTTAATCCAGCCCTCGGAAGGCAAAGGCAAGTAGCTCTCCATGAGTTCAAAGCCAGCCCAGTCTATACAGCAAATTCCAGGCTAGCCAGGGCCACATAGAAAGATCTTGTCTTGATAAAATGAAATAAAATAATTATATTAATAAACAATCTGTATATCTTCTCCTTATTAGTACTGCAGTATTTATTATGACTTTTTCTAGTGTGTACATGTGAGTGGTGTGTTTGTGTGTGCATGCATCTGTGTGTGTGCATTTGAATGTGTGAATGCATGTGCCAGAGTGTGTGCACGGATATATGCGTGGATGTATGCATGTGTACATGTATGTGTGTGCATATATGTATGTGCGCATATGTGTGCATGTTTTCTTTGCCTTAGGCCTTAGTACTGGCAGGTTTTTTTGCCTATGCCATTTGTTTCTTGTGGGTTTGACCCAGCTAATTCTTGTTAATCCTGAAAACTCAATTTAAAAGTGGCTTTGGGGCTGAGGATGTAACTCAGTGATAGAGTGCTTGACTAGTCTATGCAGGGCCCTGGGTTTGATCTCCAGCATTGCTGAAAGGAAAAAAAATAATGAGTTTATTCAAAGATGTTCATCTCTCATCTCCGAACTCATGTGTTTCTTGCTATTTTTGCCCTCACTATATTATCTTATAATTCTATATTTTACCTGCTTTGTTCCCTTGGACTGTAAAAATTTAAAGATAGACATAAATCTTATTTCTTATGTGTGTGTGTGTATGTGTGTGTGTGTGTGTGTGTGTACAAATACACAGGTATACACATAAATATCTTAATATCTTATTCATATGTTTACCTATTTTATATATAATATAGCTTATGTTTTGATGCAACATGTTTCCCTGTGTGTGTATGCTTAGCTATTAATTTGTTTGGTGCTTTTTAAATGCTTTTGGATGAATGAATCTATTTACAAGCATCTTCCATCGGACAACACTCTATTAAGCCATCAGCATATTTACAACCTTCTCTATGTGTTTCTGACCATATGAAGAGCAATTCTGGACTATGAAACATTCAATAATTATGATAGGTCACACGACCAGGAAATGCAGCATTGATCTGAGAAGACTGAGTAGCCATCTTGCACACCAAAGCCTGAGAAATCATTACTTCAGTGGTTGAGAAGAGACGTGGGATTCCAGAGAGGAAGAGGGAGACTGGGGCTGTCAGGAACTCCCTTGGTTGACCATTAGAAGTGATTCTTGCAACAGCATCCAGCATCATACATGTGTAGAAAGGAAGGCAGGGAATGATGCTAGGCACACATCTGCCCTCTGTAGTTAGGGGATTCTGACACCTTGGCTTTCCATATGATGGAATGTTTGTCAATCGACAGTATTTCTTCCTAGAATGGTCCACTCTGCTTGTTCTGGGAAGAGGAGTCAAGGAGCATAGGGGGCAAATGTTGTCTCAAGAAGTCTCTTTTTGCTTTTTTTCTCCCCATAATTTGATTCAGGTCTCGTTAATGACTTAAGTTCACTAAGAACACAGATCATCCTCGAAGACCTCAGGGAGAATGTGAGTTCCCTAAGCAACTGTACCTATTCTAGTCTTGAAAGTGTCTTAGTTACTTTGTGATTGCTTGGACAAGACACTATGACCAAGGCAACTTAAAGAAAGAGTTTATTAGGGGCATAGAGCTTCATGACCATCCTGAGAGGAGCAAGGCACTGGACCAGCATGTGAGACCTTAGATCTTGATCTGCAGGTGGGAGGCCAAGAGAGCTAACTGGGACAGTGTGGAGTTTTTGCAAGCTCCAAATCCACTCCCAGGCATGCTCCCCTTCCCAAAATCTTCCTTTTCCTCCTAATCTTTTCCAAACACTTCTATCAACTGGGAACCAAATATTTAAATAGGTGGGCTTATGGAAGTCACTCTCTTTGAAATCACCACAGAAACATAGCAATAGCATAGGGGTATTTGAGTTTCCTATAGTGTCTGGGACAAACAATCACTTGAAATAGCATATTATTACTTTTAAGTCATAAAACGGGAGAATGGAGTGGGGGCCCACGGGTTGGCTACTTTTATCCAGACTCTTATTGGGTGAGATTACAGGTGCCAACAGGGCTACCCTAGTTTTTAGAAATTCTAAGAAACTTGTTTTCTGGTCTTTTTCTGTTTCTAGAGACAGCCTGCACGTCTTGAGTTGTGGCGCCTTTTTCTGTCTCCACATCAGTCCCTATTAGGTCATGCCCTTCTGGGCCATCTCTGAGCCTGTTCCCATTGCTACATCCAGGGACTCAATCAAGATAGATCCTTAGCTCATATAAGCTCACATGATAAGTTTGGCTTATCTAGAGAGTGCAGGATACTCTCTTCACATGAGATCTCTAACTTTAATCACATCTTCAAAATCCCTACAGGTCTTGCATGGTCTTGTATCCAGAGGTGCTAAAGAATATGCCGATATTCGGGAGAGGGGTGTTACTCTGCTTAATATAAAAGACAAGAAGCTCCTTCTACATATGAGGAAATAAAGACTTGGAAATGGGAAATGAGTTTTCCACAGTCACAGAGCTAGTAAGACTGGGACTTCGAAGTAGTCCCTTTTCCTGAGACAACAAGCTGTCTACTCTAAACTTTCGGTGCTGCTGCAAAATTAGACAGCAGTGGTGACTAGTTGACAGTCCTTTATAGGATATAATGAAAGGATATGCTCTCAGCTTGGAGCAGGGAAACATCCTTGAATAAGAGTTTTGGCACGATGGAAAGGCTAATGCTTCATCTCCTCCCCAGCTTTCTTTTAAAATATTGTTTCTTAATGCAGGTTACACTGGGTATGAGAACTACCACACATTAGACCATTCAAGACATTGAAGGTTCTAGCCAGGCAAATGAATGGATAAAAGGAGTCGATATTGAACAAATATCAAAGCATAATGCACAGGGACTTCAGATCTGCTCTTACAATCTGTAACACCACAGTCCAAGTGTTATTAGCCACATTTCTTTAGACTTCGCCATATCAAGTTGCACCCCAAGGTAGTCCCTTGGTTTTCTTTCAGTGTTCAGATGGTGATCTATGTAATAGCTCATTGTGAGGTAGTCAGAGGGAGCCCTTCCTTTCTGGACAGAGAATCATATTATAAACTCTCAGCTTGTACTTCTTAAGCCTTGTAGGTTATTCCTCAAACTTGGGAAAGTCACACACAAAAGAGCAGTCTCTGGGCCAGCATTTTCTTAGCTCAGATGCCAGTGTAAGATCGTCCAGCATTCCCTGGAGCACATGACTTGGAGAGAGCATTGCAGATGATGCCAGTGTCCTCAGAGAAAGGCACTGTGTGCACTCCTGTGTGGCACCAGTCTATTTGGGATGTGCCTTTACTTTGTCTATTCACTGAACATCCACGGCATGCCAGGTGCTAAGATTGCAGATTATTCTTCCTTTAAGATGTTTCCAGTCTGAGCAAACAGACTTATAATGTAATATGGTGTAGAGTTCAGCATCTATGGATTTAGGTAATTGTGGACCAAAAATATTAAAACAATACATTTGTATTGAGTAGATACAGCTCTTCATTCTTGTTGTTGTTCCTTATTCCGAATAGCTAACTACACAGCACTTGCATTAGGTATTACAAGTAATCTAGAGATGATGGTTTGAAGTACCCAAGAGGATATACATAAATTAAATACAAATGATATGCCGTTTCTATATAAAAGGTTTGGGCATTTGTGTATTTTGAGGTCTGCAGAGGTCCTGGAACCAATTCGCCACCCAAAACCAAGAGATGACTGCATAGACAAGAGGCCTTTAAACCAATACGGGAAAACAGAAGGCATCTTGGGTAAAGTGACGCTTAAACAGCATAAAAAAGAATAAAAAGCATCTAGCCAAGAAAGCAGAGACAGGAGGGCAGGAAGAGTCCTGACTTTTGTTTCTGGGGAAGCAAGAAATGGCACAGTGTGCATCTAAGTACTTCAAAATGAGTCAAACTCTTGATCCAGCAATCCCAGTTCTAGAAATTTATTTTAAGGAAGTGAGCAGACATACACATAAAGATTTATGGGCACAGATGCTCATGCCTGCATGATTTATAATAATAAAAAATTAGAAACAGCCTCGATGTTTATAGTAAATTGGATAAATGAATCCACATGACGAAATATAATGTAGCCCTTAAAAGCCGCCTTAAATGAGGGGAAAGTACTCACATCAAATTAAGCAGGAAAAAGTAGTTTAAAATGTGACCTCAATATGGTTAAAATTGGACACAAAGCAGGCCAAAATGAATATTATGTATATAAGTTATGCACAATGAAAGACTTGGATGAAATATATAAAAATGGTCAGGGGCCAGATTTTAGGGAATAAATACATTTATTAAGCACTAATTCTATGTGGGCCACTCTCCTAAGTAGTTTATGTGGATTAATTGATGAATTAATCAGTACAACACCCTATGAGGTAGATATTCTAATAATCTCCCATCTCATTGATAAGGAAACTGAGTCCCAATGAAGTTAATGAACATGACAAAGTTTCCCCAAAAGGCAAGAGGATTTGAAAACAAGCTATCTCTGCCCAGACTGCCTCCCCCCAAAGAGACTCAGCCCTAGTCAGTGAAGCATCCTTCACAGGACAGCAACTCTTTAGAAGGTGGAGTTCTTAGCTAACATTAAGACTGCATTGGACTAAGATGGGAAAGTTAATGTCTCAGATATGTTGGGTCTCCTGGTCCAACAAGATTCTCAGGATGTTCTGTGAGCCTGCTGACATGTGAATCTTTATGTTTCTCTTTCTTTGAAGTTCACTTCTGGGCAAAAAGCCCTGGGATCAATGAGGACTCATGCCCCTGCACGGCGCTGAGAGGGTGTGTCCAGAAGAAGTTCTTTCCTGTGATGTAAAATTCCTTGTACCTCTCTGCTAGTTTTTCTTCATGTCGAGGAGGAAAATCTCCGATTGTGTAAACAGATTCATGTAGAAAAAAAAATAGTTTCCAAAAGAGCCTTGTCATGGCTTTTATTATATTGGAAACCTAGGTGGAGAAGTTCCCATGTGAAAAATTCTGAAGGCTTTGCCCACCAGCAAAACCCTCTCTCTCCGAAGTCAGTGTTGGTTGCAGAGACCCAAGTCCGAGCCAGATGGTGAAATCCACTGATTGATAAGAATAAGTAGATAGATATTTCAGAGAAAGGCAACGCATTGACATGTGCCAACTTGGTCAACTTCAAAAGTGACCCACTGCTTTTGTGCCAGGCTATCCCGTATGGTCCAGATGTGCTCTCCTCCAAGGGAATTCTTCAGCCTGCCTAAAAAGCAAATCAGCTGTCAGAGGAGCAGGCTTCAGGCCAGAAAGTCTCTCCTCAGCTCTAGTAGGGAGACAAAGACTGAAGTAAACATTGCCGTGATAGTAATAAAAATATCCATTTCATTGTTGACTGTATTCACTTAAGGATGTAAAGAACCAAAAATTTTTTGAAGATGGAGCCTGCTGTCCTTGTCATAGAAGACCCTTCTTTTACCAGCCATCTTGGAATCTGTTCCCTATTTTGTGCTTGCAGAACTAATGGAATAAGGTAAGTTGAATCCCAAGGTTGTTCCCCTCTTCCCTATTCCCAGCAAAAGGCATTATGGGAAACAGGCCATAAGGGCCAGTTAATGCTTAGACAACACGGTGCTGATATGAATATCCAATACTAGTCAACAAAACATGGCTGACACAGAACATACAGGGCCTGTGCAATAAATGGCTAACACTGTATGTTTGAGACCCCCACCAAAGTAGATAAAAGCTATTCTATATCTATTTTTGACAGAGTGTCGTTATATGTGATTCTGTATAAAAAGATCCTTGAGGTCAGAAGCCAGAGTCTGCTTTTACCTTTGCCAGCCCACCTCTGTGTGTCTTGTCTGTAAGCCTGTGTGCTCTCTGCCTGTGTGTAGTCCAAGTGCACCAGCTGTGTCTGGGTGCCAAATGGTGGCTGCCTGCCTTGCTGGCGTTATCCAAATTGAGTAAAGAATGTCTTAGCAGTCTGCAGTTCCTCTAATTCCCTCCAACCTCCCAACTTTCCTGGGATGGGAGCACAGACCTCATCAGCTTGACCCATTCAGCTTAGATATGGGGATTAAATCCGCAGTATTCATGCTAGCGTTTATTGGTAGAGCCTCACAGCTCTGAGGGAGCAGCCATTGACTCTGCCACTGCCACCCAGTGAGGAAGACAAACCATCAGCCAGATGCTCTCCAGGGATGACTGGCCTTAAGACGGAAGGCACATTTGTCCTTTTGTTTGTTTTTCCACTGTGCTTAAATTCAACAATTAATTCTCTCAACAGCTATTTCCTACTATTGGCTACTGTCTGCCAAGCACCACCCACGGTTCTGGGTGCTAAACGAGATGACCACAAAGAAGGCAAGAGGCTGAATTATATAATTTTGTGCCTTATTTTTCCTGTGTGACTTTTAATTCTAACTGTGTTAGTCTTGCCTTACTAAGTATGCTAAATCTAGGGCTGTTAGTGACAAGATTGGAATTCTCTTTGGGGTTATACCTCGACATAACCACTGTTGGAAATGTGGACCATTTCTTGTAACTAATTAATATTTTATTGCATAAATTTAACAATGCCGGGGCTAGAGAACTGGCTCAGCAGTTATACTTCTCGGGCAGAATACCTGAATTTGGTTCCTAGCACCTGGATCAGGCAGCTCACAGTCTCCTGTACCTACAGCTCCAGGAGGGCCCAATGACTCCTGAGGCACCCATACTCAAGTGCTGCACATAGCCCACATGGGGACACACGTATGCCTGAAACTGAGAAATAAATAAATCACAGGTTGGAGAGATGACTCCACGGTATATATGGTGTATATGGTATATACTATATATATAATATATATGTTATATATGGTATATATGATGTATATATGTATATGTTTATGTGTGTATGTGTGTATATGTGTGATATTTATGTATATGTGTATATGTGTATATATATGTGTATATATATACATATACATATACATATATATATATTCATTCCTCTATCACATACATGGAATCTCACAAATGTCTGTAACTCCAGTTCTAGGGGATCCAATGCCCTTATCTGGCCTTCAAAGATAGAGCATACAAGCAGTACGCAGACATACATGAAGGCAAAATACCCATATACATAAAAATGCGAGAGGAAAAAAAATAAATAATTTTCAAAAGTCTATATCTTAGCAAACTATTTTCTCCTACCTCTTGTGGAGTCACAGGGAAATGCAGCCACTTCTTGTCGCCAGTCACACCCCTCTCTTCCCTAGTACATACACAGTTTCCTTCTGGCTGCCTCCCAGTCATCCCATCACACACACATACACACACACACACACACACACACACACACACATACACACACACACACACTGGCTTCACTGACGACAAAGCCCAGTCCTGCACACTAGGCTATATTTTTCCTGAAACACCTGTAGCATGTTATGCATTTTCCTTTTAAAAAAAATCTGATTCCCACAGAGCTCTTTGACAGGAACCCCACAAGGACAAAGGCTCCCTTGTTTGTTTTCTTTACCCTGACTGTCCCTGCTGCCTAGACTAGGCATATACTGGATGGGTAAGTGACATTTATCATTGACTATTCCCCCTGGGGCTTGGAGAGGAGGACAAAATTCTAGGAAGAGGTCTTGGAGGAAGAGACCTGGAGAACAAGATGGCCCCGATTCAGAGTAAAGGAACAAAATTCCTTCTGGCCTTTATTTTAGGTTTTGTCAAGTTTGTTCTGGAGTACAGGGCCACAAGGAGCCTCTCCTTGGGGCCGTGTTTTGGGGAGCTGAGCACTGAATTTTCAGCATCTGTTTTGGATCCTCTCTCCTCTCTTCAGAAAGTTTGACCTTGACCCTGAGGATTTCTACAGTGGTTAGTCCAGCTCAGTATCAGTGAATGTAAGTAACTCCCAAGAATTATTTAATTCCTGGGCTCAAGATGCCAACTATTTATAGAATTTTTTTTTTTTTTTAAAAAAAACCAACCAAGTGGAGGCCTTCATGATTTAGCAGACCTGCCCCTGGGAAGGGTGCCAGATGTTTGTAGCCCAGGTGACAAGGTGGCTCATTTTCTCTGAGTCTAAGTCCAGCAGCCTTGGGGGCCCTCTGTTATCTATGCTCAGAATGACAGGCAGATCAATAAGATCATGTTCAAATCCCTAAACCTAGTTAAGCTGGAGCTGGAGCCCAGCCTAGGACGGGGCACTGAATGAGGTGGCTCGAGACAAAAAGCCAAGGAAGATAAACAGTTAGCAGGTGTGTCTGCCAGACCCAGCCTCTGAGCTGTTTCTTTCAATTAATTTGTTTGGCTGGGCGACTCAAGATAAATAATGCACATACAGGATTTTTGAAAAGTCTGATAATGTACAAAACATAGAGCTAAAAGTCTCCTTTCTCTGGCTAAACATCAGCTCTCCACTTCCCCAGCTTTTCCCACCAAAAGGCGGAGCCACTAACAGTGTTTGTTCATTTCTTCGAAGACTCTGGGTGTGTTTGCCTATGATGGTGTGTGCTCACATTTGTTGGTATGTATTTATGTGTGCTTTGAATGTAGTTGCCTGTGTTTGTATGTATTTGCTTGTGTCTGTGTGCTTGTGAGCATGCTTATGTGTATGTGCCTTTGTGTGTACGGGTGCGAGTCTGTTTGCTGGTATTTGTGTATGTTTGCATGTGTGCATGCATTCACACGTGTGTGTGTGTGTGTGTGTGTGTGTGTGTGTATGTCTAAATAAGCAGTGTCCTATGCTCACTTCTCCTGCCCTTTAACCGTCTTACTTCATCTCAGCAAGCACTCTGTGGAAGATGAAATACAACTCAGTCTGAAATGTTTTAGTATAACTTCTTAGGTAGCCGAACCGTAACACAATTAGCCAGTTTCTGCCTCTACAAAGGTGTTAAAATAAATACATAATTCGTATTCCTATTTTATGAAGAAGAAAGGTACCTGAAGTTATCAACTTACCTTCTGTCGACCTTTGATGGCAGTGGAGATCCAACCCAGGGCCTCACACGGGCGAGAGGTATGCTCTATCACCGAACTGCTATGGTTTGCATGAGAGTGGCCTTCACAGGCTCATATACTGAAAGATTTGGTCCTTAGTTAGTGGAACTATTTGGGAAGCATTAGGAGGTGTGGCCTTATTGGAGGTAGTGTTTCACTAAGGGTGGGCTTTGAGGTTTCAGGAGACTCATTCCATTCCCAGTATGCCTTCTGCCTCCTGCCTGTGCTTTGAGATGTGGCTGTTGCTACCATCATCATGGGCCCTGACCCTCTGGGACCATAAGCCCAATTAAACTCTTTCTTCTGTGAGTCACCTTGGTCATGGTGATTTAGCACAGCAGTAGAGAAGAAAAGTAATACACCAACCACTTTTATTTTAAAAAACGAGAGAGAGAGAGAGAGAGAGAGAGAGAGAGAGAGAGAGAGAGAGAGAGAGAGAGACTCACTACGTAGCTGAGGTCAGCCTCAAACTTGCAATGGACATCTCTCATCCTCTTGTGTAGCTGGGATTAGAGGACTGTACCACCATCCCTGGCAGTTACAATCCTTTTAAGTAATGTTTTAACCTTATTATTATCAAAGATTGCATTATGGTCTAGAGGACTAAAGCAATAGAGAAAGGCACAAAGTCCCTAAGAACAGTCCCCAAGATTGCCACCCTGAGGACTTCCTATGCATGGCTTTTTATACTTAGAGTGCACTTCTTCGGTCTTTACCTAGACAGTGTGCATCATGAACCTTCTTTCACGTCCTTAAACGCTCTTCCGAAGCAACATTCCAAAGCGCTACATGGTGCTTGAAAGACAGCTCGGTGGCTAGGTGCCCTTGTTTAACTGATTGCAACCCCAGCTCTAGAGAATCCAGTGCATCTGGCTTCCATGACCATAAGGCACTCATGTAAGCATGCAGATATGTAGGCAGATCACTCATATCATACACATAAAATAAAAATTAATAAAACCTTAAAAACTCTATACTTGGCTTATCAAAGTGCACCTTCCACCCTGCCGTGTTCTGTTGGCTTTTCATGTGTCTGCTTGTACATACAGCACTCCAACATACATTTGTGTGTTCAACTCTTCCTAAAAGGGTGATGTACACGCAGATTGGCTGTTCCGACTTCCCAGGGGAAGGAACACGAAGTTCCACAAAGGAACGTATATACCTTCCCAGGGCTCTGTCTTGCTTTGCCAATGAGCTTTCTAGGAAGCCTGTACCCATGCTGCCATCACCAGTGAGGCCTGCAAATGTCCACCTCTCTCCTTCATGGACATTCTCACTTTCCTCTGTATTCTTTATTGACTTGAAACACTGCTTTATTGACTTGAAAACAGACGTGACTGTGTGACCTGGTTTGGCCATTGAAATGTGAATGGAACTGTGTCTATCCTTGCAAGTGGGTGCTCGGGGCAAACAGAATGAAAATCAGTTTTTCTCTCCTTGCCATACCAACAAGGAAGCCTGGTGGGAGGCCAGTGAGCTTCCAGTCTCTGAGGGAGTGGAATGGTTCAAAGAAAGCTCTCAGTCAAATCCTCCATTGGTCAGCATGGAGAGAGAGAGAGAGAGAGAGAGAGAGAGAGAGAGAGAGAGAGAGAGAGAGAGAGAGAGAGAGAGAGAAATACATGTTTTTAAAAGTCATTCTGCACTTTGACAATGCTGCATGGCGTTCATCAGGACACTCAAGCCTGATGCCCTGAGACAGCCCAGGTGGTGCCTCTCCTATACATCTGAACAGTGTTAGGTATACACCAGCCGAGGCAGAAGCAGCAACCTTGCCGTTAAGTCAGAAGGATCCCACACTCCCATGTCGTTATAGAAACTAGTTTGGTAATCTGCCTTATGCATTCGGCATTTCTTCATTGGGTACTTCCTTGGACATTAGAAGTGTGTGACCCCCTCCCCACCCTGCCTTGTTGTAGTTATGGCCTGGTTCTTCCCCTGTAGTCAAAACATAGATACAAATACCTTGGTCAGATAGCTAGGCTCTGCTCTGACTAGATCATCACTTAAATAACCCAATTATTTTAACCTACATTCTGCTATGTGGCTGCGTCCCTGTGCTCGGGTACCATGTGTCCATCTCGCTCCCATGCCTGAATCTATCCCAGAATCCTTTCACTTCCCTAATGTCCCACCTCCCATTTCCTGCCGAAGCCACAGGCCACGGACTTTTTAATTGACAGGTGATGGATCCATCCAATACACAAGATATTCTCTCTACACCCTCACCCCCAATGAGATTTGTAGAATGTGATAAGAAAATTTCTAGATGGGATCTGAAGAAGAGTAGTCTTTTTCTGACTGGTTCGCCCAAAGCCAGGTATTGGCAGGAACGGATGTGAAGTCTGGCATGGCTGTAGCCCCGTTGGGACTGGCCCAAGGAGGAAAGCAGGACCCAGAGTCAGAGCTCTAGATTTTTTTGAAAGCTACTTTTCCCTGACTGATGACATGGACAAGCTTTCAACCTCTTGCAGCTGACATGTGGTAACTGATCAATGTAAATACATTGAAGTTAGGCTCTTCCCGGCTAGCCCTCCCCTACTCAAGCCATACCCCCGGCCTGAGGCAGCACTAAGAAATCAGCTCAGTTGCCTCCACCCACTCCTCGGCTTCTTCCTTCTCATCGTCAGTAAATCTGCTCTTTTCTCTGCCTGCCTCCATTCTCTACTGGCAAGCCTCTCTTCAAATCCCAGCAACCTGTACAAGGGACTCAGACACGACTAGTTCATTCCTGTCAACTGTGCCTGCAACTCTTGTCTACTCGGTCCCAGCTCTTCCGGTCATCTGTGTGGAGCAAGCATGAGCTCAGGCCTGAGAAAACCTCGCCTTGAGCTGTCTAGGTTTGATTGACAAGGTAAAGGCTGGGTGCATTTTTGGTAGAGTGAGAGAGATCTATTAGCATTTTGGCCTCAGAGATGCAGAGTGAGGAAGAGGGTTGGTGAACCCCCCACAGGAAGGAGATGTGTGGCTTCTCTGCTCTTTCTAGCCTTGTCTGTGCTCCGGGAGATGATCTCTGAGACAGTGCCAGCAAGGGATCGTGCCCTCTGGTTTCTGGACTGGTATAGCCAATGGGGTACACCAGAAGGAGGTTAAAAGGAGAGACAACAATGTTGGAGTATCATCCCCCCGGGTTATGGTGGTCGCCATCACACTTTTCCTATGGGAACCAAGATCCTGTCAAGTCTCCATCTTCACCACCACCTACTGTTGGGACCAGGAAGCTGCCCTGCTCCCTCTGATGCTTCCGACTGGTCTGAGGGGTTGTTATCAGTTACTCTTTGTTGCTGTGATAATATGCATAACTAAAAGTGACTTATTTTGGCTTATGGCTCCAGACAAAGAGTCTAAAATGGCAAGGGCAGCATGGCAGGAGGCAGTTGGAGCAGGAAGATAAGGGATCTCATTTCCAACCACGTACAGGAAACGGAACTTGACCTGGAAATGGGATGAGGCTAGAGACTCTCAAAGTCTGTCCTGGTGACATACTTCCTCAGGTAAGGATGCACGTAACCTTCCCAAACATTGCCACCAACAAGGGACCAAGTGTTCAAATACATGACCCTACGGGAGACATTTCTCATTCATTGAGGGATATTTGATATTTCCCTTAATCATCAGCTGTTACCTTTTGTCCCAAATCTCTATAGGTAAACACTTCTGAAAACAGAGTAATTGGACTTCTTCAGCTAAATAATTTGAACACATGTGAGTTTCTTGCTACTGTGTGTGTATGTATACATACAAATCTACATACATATGTGTATGTACTTATACATATTTAAGTGGATATTTTCACCTTAAATAATCTGATCAAGAAAATATTTTAACAGGTTTGCCTATGAACTTATTCCAGATGTAGTTCAATTGACAGCTAAGAGCAGCCATCACAATGTGCACTCTCTCTCTCTCTCTCTTAAAATTCACTTGTTAATTTTGAATATTTATAGGGTATATTGTAACATTTCAATATATGAGCACAATATCTTATGATTATTTCTTGTGTTGGGAATATTCAGAATCATATCCACTATTTTTAAATATACTATCATTGAATTATATATGTATACACAAATATATATTTGTTTATCAATGTTTCAAAGGAACAGGCATGATTTTGTGTGTGTGTGTGTGTGTGTGTGTGTGTGTGTGTGTGTGTGTATGTGTGTGTGTATGTGTGTGTGTTCCAAATTACTGGACTGGCTTACAGGTTGTGGTCCTAGTAGTCCAACCATGACTGTCTTATGATGAAAAGGTTGAAAATCTGATAACTGATCAGTCTCGGAAATCGCAATCTGGTACCTGAGTCATAGAGGATTCCTGGAGAACTGATCTTCAGCCTTCACTAAAATCCTGAGGAAATAGATTTGAGCACCAGTGAAGAAATGCCTCAAAGTAGATGAACTTACCAGCGAGACTGAAAGCAAGCTGGCAAAAGGCAAGAGCTTCTTCTTTCATGCCATTTGATGTGGTTGCCACCTGAATGTGTGGCCTAGATTTAGAGAGTGTCTTCCCATCTCAAATAATCTGATCAAGAGAATCCTTCACAGGTCTGCTTAGGAGCTTGGGTTTCCCATCCATCCCCACTGGACCTTTATACATGTAGATATTTTTCAAACAGTATTTAGCCATCGGATAAATCTCATCTGACTTGTTCCATGTTTTTAAAACCAGAATATTTAACAAAAATCTAGATTTCTAGCTTTTATGAGAAAGTAGAAAACCTGGAGACAATGAAATTGAAGTCTAGTGAGTAAACAATCATCGACAACCAGACAGCACCCTTTCTTTGGACGTGGTCTCCAAGGACTCCATCGCTCCCGACCTTACAACTGGATCATTCTATTCACAGCTATTTCCTATCTAGCCTCTGACCACTCTAAATCCTGACCTTGAATCTCAGCATTGCGTCATACCTTAGCCAGACTGGAATGCCTCACCACAGTGTCAGCTTAATAAGGACAGGAATTGCTTTGTCTTTTTGTTTATATACGGAGTCCTTGGTAGACACTCTGAAGACACAAACCCCACCAGACAGATTTGTGAGCAAGCGAATGTGTGGGCCAGGTATATTCAGGCTAATGGCTTGCTCAAACACCTTCTGAGCCAGAAATCCAGTAGGGGGCGCTGACGTGCAGAGCAGCTAAGAAAACACCTCTGGTTTAGTACTTGCAAGGCTACCTCATGCTGAGCCATCCCTTGTCCGGGGTGTTAATCCCATGCTTGTCACAAAGCGTTTACATTTCTTTTGGTTCAGGGTTTCTGAGGTTATGGTTCATGGTCGACTACATTTCTTCTAAGTCCAGGGGAAGGAGAACAGATAGTAAACGAGTGCTCAAGAACAAAGTCACCGACCTCATGATAGTCATGAAGCAGAGGGAAGTAGGGAAGGGCCCTGGGCTACATTAGGTAGTGGGCTAGTAGGGCACTGCATTAGGGATGTGGAAGAGGCTGGATTCAGGAGCAAAGAAACAAGAGACCATGGGAGAGTGTTTCCTCCATCAGGATCCATGTGGTAGCAAGAAGAGATAGACACTCGGTTACCACGGATCCCCTATCTTGCCCATACAGCATGAGGTGTACAAAACATTTCCCTTGACCTTGAGAAGGAAGCGCTCAGGCTGGGGGAGGTGAGTTTCCACTCACTTTAGTCTTTTGTCAATGATACGATATGGAGGTTGGCTTGGGAAGGAGTGAGAACTCAGTCAAGTGACGCATCAAGGGGAGAAGCTGACATAGCAGGTGGCAGTTAATCCAGGAGGCCACCCCTTAGGTGGGGCATCTCCACTTCCTCTCTATACACCTCTGCTTGTTCTGTAGATATGCGAGCAAGGTTCAGAGAGGGTGGCTGACAGTCCTAGAGCTGATTTGGAAATAGATCACAAATGCTTTGCTCTTGATGGTAGTGCTTTGTGCTAGAACAATGGGAAGCTGCCTCTGGGGAGAGGAGAGAGACATATGTGCCCAGTATAAAGGCATGAAAGGCAAGATGCCTCTGGTGCACAGTAAGAACCTCACGGGAGATTAGGTAAGAGGGAGAGCAAACTGGAGCCCAGACTAACCAGCTTGCACAGAGCGCCCAGTGGGCAGGATGCTGGAAATAGGAGCCAGCTTTGGAGTTTTGCTTTGTTTTGTGTTTTAAATTTGAAAACCACTTTTTACATATTTTTAGAAAGCTGGGAAACAAGTGCATAAACCATCTTCCTTGGTTATTTAAATAACCAAGCTGAAAACTCAGAGATCTAGAGTGTGAGCAGGAAGCGCGTGCTTCTCTCCACTTAATCCTTAATCTGCTCCTTGCCTGCCCGCCCGCCCACCTAAGCACTCTGTAGCAGAGGCCTTGGCTCGGGTTACAGAAACTGCAGTTGCTTCCATGGTGAGCTACAACTCCCGTGGGCCTCGCTTTCCCAATGGAGAAGGGTTAGGACATCATCTTCAGCAGGAGTTTCAACTGAGACCCTCGCGATAAATGTCTCCCTGCTTGCCGCCTCTGCTCTGCCAGAAATACCCGTCACCCTGACGCTTCTGATGCAGCTCTAATATCTTATCCATCCCTTCTGCTGCCCAACCCACACCCCATTTCGTAGAAGCCCAGCTCCAGCACGGTACGAGGCAGAGTATTTTAGCAATAGACATTCAGTCTTAGTTTGGATTTTATTGCCGTGAAGGGACACCATGACCAAGGCAACTCTTATAAAGGCAGACATTTAATTGGTGCTCGTTTACAATTTCAGAGGTTTAATCCATTAGCATCACAGTAATGTGCAGGCAGACATGGTGCTGGAAACAGACCGAGTGTTTGACATCTTGATCCACAAGCAGTAGAAGGAGACCATGTGCTACACGGGGCTTAGCTTGAGCATGGGAGACCTCAAAGCCTGCCCCCACAGTGACGCACTTCCTCCAACAAGACCACACCTCCTGATAGTGCCTCTCTATAGGCCAAGCATTGAAGCGTATGAGTCTGTGGGGGCCTTTACCTATTCAAACCACCACATATTCCTAAAGAAAAGTTACTTTCTTTGGTGGCTTTTCCAGTAGCCAGGGAAAAGGAACCCAGGTTCTACATGTTTTAAATTTTTTCTAAATTAAAATATATTAATTATAAATAGTATTCAGGAGCATGCATTGATCAAGTCCAACCTCCCCTTTTCTCCCTCCCTACACTCCCCTCAATTCCTAGTAGCAGATGCTCTCCTTTCAAGACTTTGACACGCCCACAAATGAGACTTATTTATCTTTCTGTGCCTGGCTTATTTCATTTACTACGCCATCCAGTTCCATCAACTTTAATGTAAAGGACAGGATTTCACTCTTGTTGATGAGTGAATAATACTCTACTATGTGTACATGGTCTTAGTTATTGTGATTAGCACAGTGATAAACATGGGAGCTCAGCTTCATTTCCTTTGGAAATATATACCAGTGTGATGTTGTCGGGTGTTATAGAACTCGCTTCCGTTTTTATTTGCTTGCTCTGGGAGTTGGGGGTGGGCCTAGGCAGTGGGGATGGGGAGGGGAGTGTGTGTGTGTGTGTGGGGGGCTTTCCAGACTGCTCTCCATTCCTCGTGGCTGGACTAACTTAATGTGCATTAGAGTTGCATTTCCTCCACATGTTCACCAGCATTTGTCTCTTAAAAAATAACAAGAACAGCCTTTCTACGTGTCCCCAACTCTTTTCAAGGCTGCGATGTTCTCTTACCCACTTTAGTTTTGAGCTTCTTTGGGTCATTACTCGTAGGGCTGAAAAAGCTCCAACCCTTCTTCTTGCAGAGGTGGTGGAGGGGGAGGGCTTGGGATGCCATCCGATCATTTCCAGGTCTTTCCCCTCCTGGATTTCCTTTTCTGGGCATAGCTGCTACTCAGCCCATCTGGCAGGGCGAACGGGGAGCCATAATCCGAGCCCGTGGAAGGATCACGGTTCCCGGTCATTTCCCAGGCTTCGCAGTTAGTTCTGACAAGGTGGGTGGGGGAGAGTTGCAATGCATCTCATTGCATCAATATTTGATTTCCTCTCTGCTCCTGGCTACCCTCCCAGCTTTGATCTCTGCCTCGGGGGCCAGAGCCAGACAGGTGACTTTCATAATGCAAATCAGGGTCACCCTGCTCTCTGCTCAGGCATTGATCCCTGGCTAAGGAGAAGCTGGCAGGGAAGGGCTGCGCGGATCCCAGTCCCTGCTCGCCCACGGGACTCTGCGACCTTGCACAAGGTGGAATTCTGCAGAGGGCTGTCCTTCCCTGCTCTGGCAGCAGTTATTAAACTACCTGCGAGCTGGACGTTTACACTATGAGAGCTTTGGAAGAGCTCCGTGGGAAAGGCCGGCTTGCTTACAGATTGTGTATATGTAGTTTCGCTTGCTTAAATATAAGTGAAGTGGCTACTGTTAGCACAAGGTCGGGGCGTTGGGAAACAGCAGGCTTTCCGCCTTTTGTCCTGGGGCCTTCTTTTATTGACTCGGATGGAACTAGTCCCACTCTTCCATTCCCCAAAGGTTTTACTTCCGTGGCCCATGCTGTGCTGTCCACACTGAGAGAAGAGAGGTAGAGGAAGGAGAAGGAGGGAGCCGTAGGTCTCCCTGTTTCCAGGGAAAGCCACGACTTTAACATTGACAGGTAGTACAGATAGAATTCCCATATTTGAGACTCTAGAGGGTAAGTTATGTCACACGCTGACCTCATTAGCTTAAGCAAATTCAGATTCATGAACAAAAATTCTGTATATTTTTTTAAACATTTCTCATTATTCCACAGGGGTGTGAAACCTTTGTTGGTACAAGTATTTATCCACAGCAGATCTTCTGGAAACCTCTCGTCTAGATGGTCATTAGGTAACTAATACAGCTTTTCACAGGCCAGATTTTAAAGTGTTTCTATTATTAGGAAAAAGCCAGCCTTAAGTGGCTTCTCATGATAGTGATATTTTGGGGACATCTCTCCCAATCCATGGACACATATGCTCAGGTTATCTAGTATTGCACAACAAACTACTCCAAAATGTAGTGGCCTCAAATAATCCCGGTCACTCACTCCAGTGGTTCTGTAGCTTGATGAGACTCTGCACTATACCCCGTTGTAGGTAGCTACAGTCCTATAGAAGCTGGGTGAGACCGGCCCCAAGGCAGTGGCCTCCCAAGGCTAGCATTGGCTGCTGGCTGGGAGTTTGGATGAGGCTGTGTCTTGAGTAGCTGTGTGTAGACTTGGGTTTCTCTTGGCATGGCTGAAGAGATCTAGGAGAGACATTCTAACAGGCTTTTACAGATGTTAAAGCATATGTGACCTATCCTTGAAGGCCCACAGTCACATACATCAGACATGACATCAACCCAGACTCTGAGGGTGTGAAAGTACTTGAATACCTTGTGGCCTGTTGCATGGAGAGGCCCATCTTTGGCAACTGGGTGCCTTGGCAAGTTTGGCTCTCCCTTAGTTTCTGCCCTCCCCCCTCCATATCTTGAATTGCTTACGATCTTGCCCAAATGCTTTGCCTCGTCTGTCTAGATACACCCATGATGTCTTTTCATTCCCCACCCCTACTTGCGCTGAATTCATCATCCTTCTTACAAATTTCAAATTCTTGCAGGAGGGCTTTCACTGGTTCAAACATTTCCCTGGACAGCCTGGAGGTTACATCTTCAATGTCTGATATGTTTAGTCATAGACTTAGGCAGAGGCTCTAAGTGTTGGATTCAACAAACCAGACTTGGCTTTAATTAGGATCATGGGGGCCCCAATCCTTCTAGGAGAGACGACAGTAGGTACAAATTGCTGTAGCTTTGCCCTTGTCCTGGGATTCGTCAATGAACTAGTGCAACTATAAAGAGACCCAACGATAGAGAGCAATCAGTCCCACCACCCGAATGAAGGCGCTAACATTCATCTGGTCATTTGACATCCTTTAAATTGGCTGCATATCTCTTTCGGGCAGCTTTTAAAAGTCCTGGCCATTAACCTGGCCTTACTTGTTTCTGACCCAGAGAACATACTCCTGTATCTGTCTACTTAGAAAGTAGAGATAAGGAAACAGAGCTTTCGAAGTTGGATTCATTAAAATTCCACCAGTAAGGCAAAGACAAATAAATTGCATTGCCCAACTCCCCAACGCCAGAACTCCTCATTTAAACACAGGCAATTCAGAGCTAAAGTAGACACTTGCAGAAGCAAAATAATAATAACTAGGCTCCGCCCCTTGGGGGGGGGATGTCCCAGCTTCATTGAGGTAGCGAATACTGTTTCCATTTTAATGGGTCATCAGCCAGGTTTCTGCTCTTTGGTTGGGTGCAGATACCACGTCCTATTGAATTTCGCTCAACCTTGCACGAAGCTCACCCTCAAGTCCCACCCTCCAGACTTTTCCCTTCCTGTCCTTGTTTCTCAAAGGGCCAGCAGTCAGCACCTCGGCCTATCACAGCTTCTGTCAGTTTTCTGGGGAGCTGATATTCTGGGTGAAATGACTTTAGTCCGTATAAACTCGTAGGGCATTTACTTACATGGTATTTTTCAACCCTACTTACAATTTTGGCTGAAGAATTAGGCAAAATGCCTTGCATTTGTTTATTCCACACGTTGAAAGTTTGATTTTTCAGGCTAATGTTGGTTAACAAACAGTTCTCCATGTAGAGAGTAAAAGAATGCTGAAAACCACCCTCCTTAGCTGACAGCCATTTTTTTAGTCCTGGAGACAGCTGTGTTGCTCAGATCAACAGGCTTTGGAATATCTGCTTTGGAAAAAAAACCATAAGCATCAACTTTTCTTTCCTTTACTCTGTTTCAGCATCTTTCGTATCCATACTGGGAGCCCATTCTCTCCTTATCTGGGTTATCTTTTCATTATCAAGACCTGGGATCATCAAAATAACCTAGGGTGTGTTGAGTGGATTCCATTAGCCACTCTGTCAGCTTCAAAGAAGAACTCTCTTGGAGCTCCTGAAGCCACTGCAGGCCTCAGTCTCCTCTTCTACTTCCTTTACACAGACCCTGGCCTTTTGATCAGAAAAGTGTCTTAGAAATTATGTCAGTGCCTTGAGATCGCCAAATACCCACAATAGCCATGTGGTGGTGGCTCATGTCTTGAAGCCCAGCTCTCGGGAGGCAGAGTCAGGCAGATCTGGTTTAATCATCATCATCATCATCATCATCATCATCATCATCATCATCATCATCATAATGACCACAGTCATCTCTGACTCAACTGTTTATTGGCTAATGATGTAGTTATCACTTTCTTGAGCTTCTTGTCTACCTATTGTGCTGCTAAGGTGTGTTTAAAGACATCGCCATCTGAGTAGCTCATCCCATCAGGTTCCAGGGGTGTGAGGAAATTAGAAGGAGTCTGCACAGAGCGCAATGCACGTGTGCATGGTTCATCACATTTCCACCATTCTCCCTACTGTGAGTTCAGCCCGCTGCCTTGCTCGGTCCTTTCCAATATAGTGACACTGGTATCACTCTGACAGTGAAGACTGGGCCACCACCCTCTTCCCAGGGAGCCTCCCTTCCTCTTTCGTCTCCATTTGCGGTTCACGCGCCGAAAGGTTGTGCGTCTCAATGACAGATCGCTATCAAGATGGCTGGATTCTCCTGTAGTCGGCTTGCAGATGGCAACTGATAATGTTCCCTTCCCATCCCCCCTTTAAAACAAGATCTCTTTAAAATGTACCCTGCTCCAGAAACTAGTTATTTACACTATGTATGTTCCAGAAATACCTTGTAATGAACCATACAAATCTATTTGTCCTGCTGCTACTATAATTGCCTATATCTTATTATAACTTAATATGTAACAGATTTTTTTTTTTATTTTTTTGGTGAAGCCAGAAGCAACTGAGCATTCACTGAGAACGCAGACGCTGAAGGTTGTTGAGAAGCCAGTGAACCCACTAATTGGATAAAAGGAGGATGGTGTGGAAATTTAATTAAACTGGCATTTGCTCTAGCTGCTGGAAATATTAATCAGAAAATGAGCTGTTAAAAAAAAAAAAAAGCAGCAAAAGGCGAGGGATGACATTAAAAATGCCGCGGGCACCAGTCTTCCTGGCACTGAGGGGGAAATGGGTCTGTCCCTTCCGGGAGATGCTGGTCATCTGTCCGCTGAGCTCTGTCGACAGCTTGCTTGGGCAGAGATCACAAAGAGAGGCGCTTAGAAAGCTGCGAGGGGAGAGGAGGAGCGCGCGATTCCTGATTTGGGGACCAGATGCAGCTCTTGGCAGCTCTTCATGAAAACATAAAGATAAAATATGTGTCTAAAAAAGATGTGGGGGGATGGGGGCTCGGAAAGGGTGGGGGGGGGGAAGCTGTTTTCTTCCTTCTTCTCAAGTACTCCTCTCCCAGAAAGGGAGGCGGGGAACATCTGCATCCATTCAAGCAATAACGCTTAAACAATTGTCAAATTTGAGAGGGGCGCATGAGGGTTTTGAACCCCCGCGTTTAAATACATTCCATAGGCCAGGAGGCTTTGGAAAGACACCACTTTCCCTGGGCTTGAAAACATGAGCGTAGGAAGGCAAACACAGATGGCGGCGCTGTGTTTAGTTAGGGGCTGCTCTAACAGGTTTGTTTAAGTGTGCCGAGTGCCCAGACAGTCGTTCCCCTAGAGACCATCGCCCCATCGCCCCATCGCCCCGTCGCCCCATCACCACCGGGGACAGCTGGGCCTTGTGGGGGAATTCCGGGTTAATGGACTCAGCCCTGTACAGCAGCGGAAGACAATTCTTCACTCAGAAGGCCAAAGGCCCTGCAATCTTCCCTTCTGGTCCTGGACATTTACGGGTGTCTGGAGAAGCCTCTCTGATCAATGGGATGCTTCCGTTGGGGGGCGGTTGTGTGGGGGGAGGCTTGTCTCGGGGAAGTTGTCATGTGAACATAGGCCTGACAGAGGCAACATGTTCTATCTTCTCTTCATGGTCATCTTCCTATCACTTGGGGGAAACTCATGAGAAATGGTGATCTGGGACAAAATTTGTGGCAGTCCTTTCATGTAGATCTCTTTTTATTTTTTTTTTAATTTTTGAAGTTATTCATTTCTTTATTTCAAATCTTGGGCTTTCCAGGTACATACCAACATATCAAGAAACACGCCTTTTATTTAAAGTGTCACATGAATATTATAAATTGATATCATTTTATGTATCATTTTCTTTTTATTAGATATTTTCTTTACATTTCAAATGTTATCCCCTTTCCTTGTACCCCCCCAAAAAAATCCCCTATCCCATTCCCTCTCCCCCTGCTCACCAACCCACCCACTCCTGCTTCTCTGTCCTGGCATTCCCCTACACTGGGGCATCAAGCCTTCACAAGACCAAGAGCCTCTTCTCTCATTGATGTCCTACAAGGCTATCTTCTGCTACATATACAGCTGGAGCCAGGGGACATTCATGTGTACTCATTGGTTGGTGGTTTAGTCCCTTGGAGCTCTGGGGATACTGGCTGATTCATAGTGTTGTTCTTCCTATGGGGCTGCAAACCCCTTCAGCTCCTTGGGTCCTTTCTCTAGCTCCTCCATTGGGAACTCTGTGCTCAGTCCAATGGCTGGCTGAGAGCATCTGCCTCTGTATTTTTCAGGCACTGACAGAGCCTCTCAGGAGACAGCTATATCAGGCTCCTGTCAGCAAGTACTTGTTGGCATCCACAATAGTGTCTGGGTTTGGTGAATATATATGGGATTGATCCCCAGGTGGGGCAGTCTCTGGATGGTCTTTCCTTCAGTCTCTGATCCACACTTTGTCTCTGTATCTCCTTCCATGGGCATGTTGCTCCCCTTTCTAAGAAGGACTGAAGTATCCACATTTTGGTCTTCCTTCTTGAGCTTCATGTGGTCTGTAAATTGTATCTTGGGTATTCTGAGCTTCTGGGCTAATATCCACTTATCAGTGAGTGCATACCATGTGTGTTCTTTTGAGATTGTGTTACCTCACTCAGGATGATATTTTCTTGTTCCATCCATTTGCCTAAGAATTTCATGAATTCATTGTCTTTGATAGCTGAGTAGTATTCCATTGTGCAAATATACCACATTTTCTGTATCCATTTCTCTGTTGAGGGACATCTGAGTTCTTTCCAGCTTCTGGCTATTATAAATAAGAGTGCTATGAACATAGTGAAGCACGTGTCCTTATTACATGTTGAAACATCTTCTGGGTACATGCCCAGGAGTGGTATAGCTGGGTCCTATATCCAATTTTCTGATGTACTGCCAAACTGACTTCCAGAGTGGTTTTCCCAGCTTGCATTCCCACCAGCAGTGGAAGAATGTTCCTCTTTCTCCACATCCTCTCCAGCATCTGCTGTCACCTGAGGTTTTTATCTTAGCCATTCTGACT
Organism: Apodemus agrarius; assembly: GCA_964023405.1. Classification (NCBI taxonomy): domain Eukaryota; kingdom Metazoa; phylum Chordata; class Mammalia; order Rodentia; family Muridae; genus Apodemus; species Apodemus agrarius. The sequence continues at coordinate 19,131,179 of OZ030015.1, forward strand.
GGTATGAGGTAGAATCTCAGGGCTTGTGTTGATTTGCATTTCCCTGATGACTAAGGATGTTGAACATTTCTTTAGGTGCTTCACAGCCCTTATGTAGATCTTTATTTCTTGTGAATGACCAAGGCACAGAGAGCTCTGCTAACTTGATTTGAATGGTGCTGGCATTTCTCAACCTCACAAGGTTGCCCAGCTGCCCACACTTGTCCCCGTGTTAGCTTTCCAGGGCTACTGTAACATAAAATAGTGGTCTTCCTTATCAATGACTTCACTTTCAAAGGTTCTGAGGCTCCGGGGATCTGTGGCTAATTGAAGAATAAGGACATTAAATGGAATGGGGGAGGAGAGAGAGAGAGAGAGAGAGAGAGAGAGAGAGAGAGAGAACACATAACTTTCTTTGAACCATGCTGCTGTAATTATTACTACTGTGTTAGTAAGTCTAATTTATACATTAAACTCACCCTATGCAGGACTGATGTTATCAATGGTTTGAAGCATTCAAAGAGGATCTTAGATAGTAGTATTCACTTGTGGATAGAGGAGACCCTTGCTCTACAATGGAAAATATTTTGCCTCACAGTTCTGGAAGGGGTGTAAAATCTCAAAAGCTAATGAGGCCACATATTCTCTAGAGGCTGGGTAGAATGTTTCTTTGCCTCTTTCCAGCTCCTGTGTGTCCTGAGATCCAATTAATTCTGTGCTTCATTGACATATAAGTCCAGTTCTGCCTCTACCTTTCCATGGTGGTCTTCCCTGGATGGCTGCCTGGGTCCCTCTCCTTTCTCATAGAGTGACATCAGTTAACTGGCCAGGGTCCACCCTAACCCAGTCTGCTACCATCTACAAAGCTATACTCAGAAAGAAGTATGCATTCACATGTATTGGGAGAGCTCATTCAGCTTCCAATACCCTTTATTGTAAAATCAGAACGTTAACATATGTTGCTTCCATTTAGGTCCATATGCCTATGAAATACAGACCTGGACTATATAATTCAGTGGTATATTACTTGCCTGGCAAAATCCTGGGTTTGATCCCTGACACAAAACATAAGCAGAAAATTAAATGTTTGGACTCCTGCTTGTGTCCTTCTGATAAATACATCTCCCTAGCTTCAACAAAGGGACATGAAATTAATTGCATGCAAAATAAGACCACAAATAGGTCTTATGATTTTCTCAACATTTAAAAGGTCCTTGACGAGCTGAAGAGGTTTGCATTCCCATAGGAGGAACAATAATATGTACCAACCAGTACTCCCAGAGCTCCCAGGGGCTAAACCACCAACCAAAGAGTACACAATGGAGGGTCCCATGGCTCCAGCCGCATATGTAGCATAGGATGGTCATTTCAGACATCAATGAGAGGAGAGGCCATTGGTCCTATGAAGGCTCGATGTCCCAGTGTAGGGGAATGCCAAGTCAGGAAAATGGAGGGAGGGTTGGTAAGCAGGGGGAGGAGGATGGGATAGGGGGTTTTCAGAGGGTTAATGAGGAAAGGGGTTATCATTTGAAATGTAAATAAAGCAAATATCTAATAATTTAGAAAAGTGTATAAATGTAGCCCAGGCTTGGAATTGAGTAATTACTTCCACACATCTTTGCCAATATATTCAGCAATATATAAACAACTAAGGAATTGTTTTGTCTTATTACTCCTTCAAACAGATTACAGGACAGTTACCATGGTTCTTTGGAGTACATGTGGAAGACTTATTCTTGAGAGTACTTATGCCAAATCTTTACTACCTCAGTATGAATGAATGGCTATTAGATCACCAGAAATAAAAATAAAAATAAAAATAAATAAAAATAAAAAATAAAAGGTCTTTTTAAAAAACTCTTTTTTAAAAAACCCTTGAGCTTACACTAACTGTTGTTTCTTAATCCATTGTGCTATTACAGTTTCTTGCATACTGGTGTTGAAATATTCCTTCTATTGGGAAATAGCAGTGATTGCAAATGGTATGCCTTTCCTTTTACATTTTAATAATAATATTCTAATTTTGCTAAGCATAAAGTATTGTGAATCCTCTAACATTCCGTAACTTTTGGCCATTTTCTTCCTCAGTAAAATCTGAACATGAGGGAATCACATTTTTCTTCTGAGACAAGGTTTCACTATTTAGCCCAGACTCATCAACTGTGAGCACTAGCTGACCTTGAGTTTAAGATGATCATCCTGCCTCTGCTTCCCAAGTACTGTGATACAGTCATGTACCATTATGCCTAACTCAGAGTTTCATCCATTGTGCCCAAAGAGGTTTTTATTTTATCTTGTTGAAATTGGAGGACAGTTTTATTAGACCTTAAAATAGAAAATCCATCAGCAAAAGCAGACAAGCTCCAGGTGCCTGCAGCTAGCTGGCCAGAGAAGGGTGACAGAGAAGAGGAAGAGAGAAAGCCATGCTGTTGGCATGGAGGTCAGCCACAAGACTGACAGTCACATGGCCAGAGAGGGGAACAATAGGAAAAGCATGAGAAGCCCCAGGTACCAGAGTACTCATATGTAGGTTCTCACTAGCATTCAAAAAGAGAGAAAGATAGAAGAGAAGGAATAGTTACAACAGCTCTTTACTGTAACATTACTTCCTCTGAGGAGGTAATCCTAAAATCATTTTAGAATTGGATGAAATTAGGGAGTGGGTATACCCAGTTTCATCAAGAAAACCTAGAGATCTGTTTGCCAAGCTGTCCAGACAGTAGTCCCTAAGGAGTTTACTTAGATCTCTAATAATAGTCACTATTTGGTTCCCTGAAGTTTGGGAGTTGATGCTTTGTTTTGTGTAATTAGCTGTCTGTCCAGGGACAGAATGAGGTAGTGTTCTGTTGCTATGATACAATATCCTGACTAAAAACAACTTAGGGGAGAAAAGGGTTTATTTGAACTTACAATTCCAGGTTTCCGTTGATCATGTAGAAGTAGAAGTCAAGGCAGGAATTTGAAACAGGTTGTTACATCAAACCCACAATCAAGAGTAGAGAGAAATGAATGTACACAGGCTCACTATACTCGTCTTGTTTACTCTAATATAGTTCAAGACCCCCTGCCTAAGGAATGGTGCCACCCACAATGGACTGAGTCTTTCCATGTCAATTAGCTTAATTAAAATAAATCTCTACCTGATCTTGAAAATTGCTCAGTGTTTGCTGAGCTCTCTTTTCAGGTTAGTCTTTGGGTGTTTTGAGTGGAAAATTAAAGCTAACCAACAGAAATGAGAATTTGGCAATGAGCCCAAGATTGACCATCATGACTCAAAAATGAAAGACTTTTAAAATGTGATTGCTGGTTACACTAAGTAGCTAAGCCTATAGCTCTAGCTATGTAAAAGGCTAAGGTGGGAGTACTAATTGAATTTGTGGATTGAAGACCACCATGAGCAGGAAAGCAAGAATTCATCTCATAAGAAGAAAAAACATTTTTAAAAATGTGATTTTTCCGAACCATCTGGGAAAACAATTCTAGTTTCTAACATTTCTGTGCATTTCCATTTTTGCAGGAGCCCACCTCCCACATCACATGCAGTGTGTCATTTTCAGATTATAATACTGGTGACTGAACCCATGGTAGTGACTCAATATTTTCTTTGCAGAATCCAAAATGTCACCAGACTTCATTTTGATTGTCTGAACATTTTCCATGTCTGATATGAGATTGAAAGGCCTTGAGTGGCAGCAGCTATGAATGGTTGAACAAGCCAGCAGGTCAGACAGGGTAGCAGAGTAAATGATTAGTCAAAAACATGGACTCCTGGTTTTGTTTCCTGCCAAAAAAAAAATCTAGTTCATATCTTCACATTTGAGCAAGAAACAGTGTTTCACAATGGAAAGGAAGCTGAGTAGTTTTTAGGCCTGACTATCCAACAAGATTGATTCTGGATATAGTCACTTAAGCTTATCAAAGAGCTTTACAGCTCTCAGGGAAGGTAGATTAATTATTGACACACAGGATGTGGGGAAATGCTGGCCAGCCTGTAAGTAAAGAGACAGGACTCAGGGTGAAGAGTGGATTAATAAATTCCAACCATATTTTATACCAAGGCCATGTGGGAAAGAAACGGATTCCATTTTGCAGAAAGACAACTAAGAACTTCCTCTTGGGACATTAATATTTTCCTGCACTACTTTTAGATTCAGTTGAAGGGATACACATTTGGAGTGCATGACCAGTTCTTTCTTTGTTGTATAGAAGGGAATCCATGAGCCATAATCCATAATGGTGTCTGGGACCATAGTTTTTCTTTCTTCACAAACTCAGTATGGTTCTTGTAAGTAAAGGAATGAGGTCATGACTCTTTGTGCCAAGAGACTCTCTCCCCAGCTTTGTTGGTGACAGTGTAGGGACAATTATGTATGAACACCTATCTTTGTCTATGTATAACGCAAGACTACTCTTCTTTTGGTCAATTTTAGTTTAGGTCATAGCATATGCTGGTTTGGGCCATCTGGATCTAGAAATCACTCTCCTTCCTCCTCCAACTTCAGCCTAGTTCATGGAAAAATATCCTATATCCCACCCCTAATGCACACATCTATGCTATGCACCAGAGAAGAGCTAGTTGATAACTGAAGGAACTAAGTTTTTCTCTCCCAGAGGTTATGCCAGGTACCAGGTCTGGTCCCATGTATCTTTCACTTGTGTTACTTTTGAAGGGCCAGACATTTTTTTCAGGCAGATGAGACACTCTTAGCTACTCAAATTCAGAGTCAATGAACCCAGAATCTGCTTTTGAAGATCCAGAACTCTTGGTTTTAAAGTAACAAAGAAGGCTATAAACTAACAATTCAAGTACAGATTAGTAGACTTGTCTAAATTGGGGAAGAGAAGGGGAGTTGCAGAGAAACACTTCCCTGCAGTCCACCAAAAGTCCTGTAAATAAGTACAATAGTTCAGTCAAGAATGGACTGTGGAGCCGGGCGTGGTGGCGCACGCCTGTAATCCCTGCACTTGGGAGGCAGAGGCAGGCGGATTTATGAGTTCGAGGCCAGCCTGGTTTACAGAATGAGTTCCGGGACAGCCAGGACTACACAGAGAAACCCTGTCTCAAAAAAAACAAAAACAAAAAAACAAACAAACAAACAAAAAAAAAACCAAAACCAAAAACAAAAAAAACAACAACAACAACAAAAAGAAAAAAAACAAAAAAGGGGGGGTTGGAGAGATGGCTCAGTGGTTAAGAGCACTGACTGCTCCTCTGAAGGTCCTGAGTTCAAATCCCAGCAACCACATGGTGGCTCACAACCATCCGTAATGAGATCTGATGCCCTCTTCTGGGGTGTCTGAAGACAGCTACAGTGTACTCACATATAATAATCAATCAATCAATCAATCAATCAATCAATCAATCTTTAAAAAAAAAAAAAGAATGGACTGTGGTTCCAGAAAACTACAATGGACCTTGGAAATACCCACTAGAGACTGACATTCTTACTTATTCGTGGGCAAGCTGGTCTAGTCAACACACCTACCACTGCCAGTTATATGGAATTATGAAACATAAAATTATGTCAATTGCACAGTACCTGATAATGTAATAAATAAAGGGGTTGGTGGTTTTTTTTCCCCATTGGTATAACATGTACTTCTATGTGAAAAAAAAAAAAAAACCTAGAGTAAAACAGTATGTCCCTTTAACTGGCAGCTGCTTTGTTTAATCTCATGTTTACTGAGTCTCTTGCTTGTATCAAGAAGTCACACTGAGGGACCAATCTATACTATCTAGGTTTATATAAGTGCACTCCACAATGTCGAACCAAGGAGGAAATTGCTTAACAACGGATTTCTCTGAATATATCCGGCCATTAAGTAGCATGTGACTCTAGTTTTCTTTTTCTTTTATAAATAAACCCTCTTTGAATTACACTACTTTAAGTGTATCCCAGGACCTGTTGGGGGAAAGTCAGTGAGAGAAGACCGATCTGGGTACATTATATTGCTAATTTGTTTAAAGGAAGATTTATCTTGAAAGCAAGGAGTTCCAGAGTTTCTTGTTTTTTTTTCCTCAGCATTGCATTGAGATCACAGAATGGTGAACTGCTACCCCTTAAGCAGGAATATTGGTGTTGGAAAAGTTGGTCTCAAGTGTTCCCCTTACTGTGTTTGGAGAGATGCAAAGTGGATGCTGAGGGCCATGATATCCAACTTTCAACTTTATTGTTTGAAAATGGGTTTCCCTCTGGCCTACCGAAAGAGCAATGTGTCCACCAGTTTATCACATGGAGAGGCCCCACTCAGGCCTCTCCACAGCATTATAAGCAAACAGAGGCAAGAACCTATGCTTTGTAGACAGGTCCCAGACAGTCACCCTAAAGCATCCAGTCTCTGAAAGTTACACTCTAATTTCCCATCTCATGACTCAACACCCTTCATTCTTGGCAAGAGATGGAAGAGTATAAGGCAGAGAGCTGTCATCCAAATAATTTGGAAAAGGAAATCTTTTCTATTATTTTGGGCAATGTAGTAGCACCAAGGAATGTACAGACAGGCAAAAGGATTAACTTCTAGAGTCTTCTCTAGCCTTCTAGAGTCAAATGTTTACCTGGGTTGACTATGGTTGAAAATTAATATTTTCAATTACATCTTTATATGATGTCTAAAAATGAAATCTTCCTTCCTATTGAAGCCCCCCAACATGAAAGTAGAGAAAAGAAATGTACTGGTCTCTGAGTCGTTAACATGGTTCGATCTGGAATCATTTAATTGAGATTCCACACTTCCGTCACATCCTGGAAAAATTTAGTATCCTTGTCTTTCAGAATGAATGGATACATGCTTGTACACAGAGGAACAGACACACATGAGGCCTCGTCAACAAACTTCACTGAGGGTCTGTTATATGCTCAATGCTGAGTATGTGGTAATAAAGAAACAGAATGCAGAGAGTCTGTACAGAAGATTGTCACAGACTTAAGGATGGGAAATACTTAAATCAGCAGTAATAGATACAAAATAGCAGCAGCTCCTATTCATTGGGCATTGAATATACCATATATCAACATAAGCACTTTTCATGTATTTTAGGACTTAATCCTCCTGAGAGCCCCAACAAAGGAATATATTTTGATCAACCCCTTTATAGATGGGAAAGCAACTAAAGAACAGAGGTAACACAGTCAATGAATCACAGAACTTGAATTTGGACCCAGGGAGTTTGACTAAGGCCTTAAGTGACTGATCCACCCAGACATAGAAAGCTGAACACGGGCTTCTCTGGCTGTTCAGAGGACCCATTTCCAATCTAGGCACAGGCATTGAGGAGTTGTGTTCAAGGGCTCTCAGGGGTCATAATTTGTATCTACTATTTAGTGGCATTATGAGCCAATCAGCGTGGAGAATAAATAGCCTTGTACTCTGCCTGCTACAAGCTCCAAGGAGTCTGAATGTTCTTGGAGAAGAGCTAGTCTTGTCCTTACTCTTCCAGAAATGGGCCCATTAGCTGGACCAGAGGAGTTGCTCTCCTTCCTTCAAGAACACTCCTGCCTGGGGTGTTGCTATCCAGAAATGGAGACTCTCTTTTTGTTAGCCTTACTCATGAATAACAATGCCATGAGCAGCTCCGGTTGCTTCCTGCCTAATGACAACTATGTGAGCATCTCATAGATCAGAGTCAAATGGAGGTTCATATGGCTCGATCAGTTTCATACTCTTATAAGATTGTGAGCATGAAGCACACCCTGGAGCATCTCCCATCATCCCAGCATGCTTTGGAGATGGGATGGGAAGTCTGTGAGGAATTTAATTCAAATCCCTGAGCTAAAAAAAAAAAAAAAAGTTCTGTTCTGATACCCAGAAAGGGACAGATGTGGTGAGCATCCGTGGGAGAGCTCTGTTGGGTCCCAGATCGTTTCTGAAAATCTGTGTGGCCTAAATCAGGCCTTTGTCTCTAGAACCCACTTTCTAGTCTTCATACTTTCACTTCAAATCAAGGTAAAGAGATCAGGGCTTGGACTTAGGGGATAAAAATCTCTCCATTTACATCGACAGGGTGGATGTGCATGTGTAGGATTGTGGAAAGGGTGTGTGATCTTGAAGCTCAGGATGCTGTCGGCTACCAGCAAGCATTTGTTCATGTTATTACTGTTGTGCTGGTTACTAAGTGTTAACAAGTGACTGTTTATAAATACTCTAAATTGAAGACACAGCTTTAGCCTTTGGAGTTCTCTAAAGCCGCCTCCCTGTGGTCTCTCATTTCACCATGGCAGTAGGACAGGCTGGTAGGAGTGAGGCTACCTGGTGCCAAGATAGAATTGGATGTTCTCTCCATCGACTCTGTACCCAAACACACTGATTTTCCCCAGGAGTTTACTTAAATCATGTTTAGAGTGATTTCTATTTCCAGCAGCTAATGAATCCAAGGTTCCTGCCTGCATCGGAAAGTGCATTTTAGTCATGGCTGCTTTGACCCCTTGATGTCTCCTTTCTAACATTGTACAAACCCATCTCTGTTCAATCTTTCTGTGCCCAGCATGATCCCATACCTTTGGTTCTTTGCTGCAGGGAAGAATCTCTTCCCTACAAGGAATGCGTGTTTTAAAAGCTGTCTGCACATCCTCTCTCTTCTAATCTTTTCAGTGTCCTCTGAGAAGTGGAAAAGCTCCACATATTGGATGTCTTCGTTAGTGAATGCTAGCTCCATTTTCAGCTGAGTACTTACACCCACAGGGATAGCGTAGCCTAGTGACCAAATGTGTACTTTTAATGCCTCACTCTCTAGGGCCCCTCAAAATCTAGCAGTATGGCTTCTCCAATCTTGTATTTTGGGTGGGTGGGCGCTGGGGGGGCGCATAAGAATAATTGTTGTTGTAAAATCTTTCTGGGATTTAAGTGAGGCAACTCGTGTGAAGAGCTTGGCACAGTATCTGACAAAAATTTCTCAAAAAAGAGGTGCTATATTAGTATGAGCATGCCCACTGAAATCAGGGTTCAAATTAGAATGTTAGTTAGCACCATTATTAGTATTCAGGACTTTGCACATTCTTTAAAAGACATTAGATTTATTTATAATTTTTATTTAATTTTTCCATACAGTATATTTTAATCGGGTTTCCCTGCCCTCAACTCCCCCTAGATACTCCTCGCTGCCCTATCTACTTAATGTTCTCTCTCTTCCTCTCCTTCAAAAGAAAAGGAAACCCCACAAAATGAAAAGCAAAACAAACAAACCTCATTAGATAAAAAACAATGCCCAAACAGAACAAAACTGAACAAAAAGCCCACCAAACAAACAAAACAAACAAACAACGACAACCACAAAACCAGTTCATTTTGTGTTGACCAACTAACTACTCCTGGTTCAGGGTCTGCCCTCCAGCATGGTTGACCTACCCAGTCAGACTCCATTGCAGAAAACTGAGTTTTCCCGTTTGTTGGAGGGTATCAGTTGCAGATAGCTTCTTGGTTAGGAGTGGCATGTTGGGTCCAGTTCCCCTCATAGTGGTAGGTTCCCAAATAGCTCGAATCTATGCAAGCCCTTTACAAGCCACCATAGTCCCTATAAATCTATATGTGCATCAGTCCTATTTTATCTGTTCCTTGGATTCATTCACCACCTCTGGCTCTTGCAATCTTTCTGTCTCCTCTTCAACCTACATACCTTAAGGGGAGGTGCTTGATGTATTCTGAAGACTCTCACTCTCTGCACATTGTTCTATTGTGTGTCTCTGTGTTAGTTCCTATCCACTGCAAGAAGCTCCTCTGATGAGGGATGGATAACGACTCACTGATTTATGGTTATAGCAATATGTCATTAGGAACCATCATCTTATTACCAGGTTCCTTTAGCCGAATTAGTAGATTTTTCTCTAGGCCCATGACCTATCTAGTCTCAGATTCTTGGCCACTTTAGCAATGTCAGGTATGGATGGGTTCCATCTCATGGAGTGGGCTTAAAGCCAATCAAAAAGTGATTGGTTACTCACATAACATTTGTGCCACTATTACACTAGTGTATCTTGTGAGCAAGTCACTGCTAGAGCTTGAAAACTTTGTAGCTGGATGGTATTGATGACTGCCCTTCTCTTCCAGTCATCTTCAGAGTACCTTCAAGCATCACGAATGCCCTGCTCTCCCACCCCCTTCCCCATCTAAACCTCCTGTTTTACTTTCTCCCTCATCTCTTCATAGCACTATATTTTATTTCCTCTTCCTTGGGAGATCCAATCTTCCCCTCTGGTCCCTTACTAGGTCCCTAACATTCACAGCTATTCAGATTGTAGCACACATATCTAAAGATCTCTCCCTTTCGCCATCTCTCTCTCTCTCTCTCTCTCTCTCTCTCTCTCTCTCTCTCTCTCTCTCTCTCTCTCTCTCTCTCTCTCTCTCTCTCTCTCTCTCTCTCTCTCCCGGTGTGTATGCACATGCATTCTCAGGTTTAGCCACAAGCAACTTTACCCACTTATCTATCTTACTGGCCCCTCCTTTGCACATTCTGTCTCTTTGTATCATTTGCTTCCCTTGTGTATTCAGTAGATGCTAAATCATCTTTAGCACCATCTGAATTCGATCTACTACAGAACACCATCCCTGCTCACTCTACTCAAGTAGAGTGTGTCAACTGCTAGCACCTCTGTTGCGATGTTAATCTCTCTGAAACAGCATTCATATACTACTGTGGCTATTCTAGAGACTAGGCTTACTGAGAGTAGTCTTGGGACTACCTCAGGTCTACACAATCCATCAGAAAACCTTCTTAAGTACTCTACTACTTGCAAAGGCCTGCAGAGGCTGCCCGTAAAAGTATCAGGTCTTAGAGACCCGATTACCAGGGGATTATCAAGACAGATCCATTCATTCCAGGCACATCTGGGCCAGTTGTGCTGAGTTTGAGGAACTTGAGGACATTTGTATAAATGATCAGAATGTCAGGAACTAATGAGTTGCTTCTCCTTGTATTAACAGACGTGGTGAAGACCTGTGGGCAATGAGGAGGAGTCTGAAAAGATGTACAAAGCCAGTAGGGTGCTTAGCACCAGTCAGGTCCCCTCCCTCATGTTTGTGAAGGGCTCCTTTCTTCTTGGTATTTATTACTCTGAGTCACTTCTCTGGGTGCCAGATGGAAGATGCAGAAGCTCCTGGCTGCCTAAGAAGAAACATGAAGTTGGGTTGGGGACCAGCTGAGAGTGGGGGAGGGGCAAGGAAGCTGGGCTGGGGACTCATTTTTAGATAGGATGAAACTCCCAATCTTGAGTCTCTCTCTTCCCAGGAGGTTTGATCAGTTCCCTGGGGATGCTTTTCTCATATGTTTTCCCTCTTGTTCTTTGAGCCCATCTGTAAATTTGTAGGAGAAATTTAATCCGTATGGTCTCATTCATTAAACTCATTAAGCTGTTTTATAATGAGAACAATTTCGTGGCTGCAAACCCTTCAAAGTTTACTCCTGGCAACCACAATTTCCTGTTTGTGAAGAATGAGCTGGGCATCAGGCCTGAGACGGTTGTTTTTTGGGCATCTTGTTCCAAAACTGAGATTTTTTTTTCTCCATTTCAGAGAGGATTCAAGGGACTATGTATCTAGGTTACCAGATGCAACAACACCCACACCAAGTTTGTATGGTATGGTCACATGGTCACGATGACCAAGGCTATATTGATCTGGAAGATTTGAGAATCCTAAGAGACATAGTCTTTTGGACTTAATAGAGAACATTGCTTCTATAAAGCATATTCCAGTTATCATAATGGATATGATCTCTTTGGTTTGACTTTTCTTTCTATATGTTTATGCCGCTGTTGATTTCCTTTCTTGTGTTGTAGTTAAAATTAACCACCTTCTATAACAGGAGTCCTCAATTTCTCTAATGCTTTGACCCTTTAATACTCAGTTCCCCAGGAACTGATCTTCATGTTGTGGTGACCCCCAACCGTAAACTTATTTTTTGGTTCATAATTCATAACTGTAATTTTGCTACTGTTCTGAATCATAATGCAAAGATGTGTTTTCTGATGGGTGTTGAACAGTCTACGGTTGAGAAATGCTGTTATACGAGATACAGGTTAAGCTGGAGAGAGTACTTAAAAACAGGAGCTCTGGGGTCAGGGAAACTAAGGCTGCTTTAGGTTGACAATAACCATACCACTCAGAAAAAATTCAAACTCTCTGGACTTTGTTTTCCTATTCTGATAGAACTGTGTGTGTGTGTGTATGTGTGTGTGTGTGTGTGTGTGTGTGTGTGTGTGCATGTGTGTGTAAATTCATGTTCCTAGTGCTTGTGCTGGCTAGTTTCATGTCATCCTGAAACAAGCTAAAAGCCACTTTGGAAAAGAGACCCTCATCTTTTATTTCTTTTTACTCACCGTAGAAAAGGCTATCACTTGATTGGCTCTGAGTGAGCCTGGGGGTCTTTTCTTAATCCATGATTAATGGGAGAGGGCCCAGCTCAGTGTGAGTGGGGCCACTTCTGAACTAGTGGCCCTGGGTGCTATAAGACTGCAGATTGAACAAGCTATGAGAAACAAGCCAGTAAACAGCGTTCCTCTCTTGCTTCAGTGTCAGTTCCTACCTCCATGCTCCTTCTTTCCCTGACTTCCCTTCGTGATGAACTACGACTACAATATGAGATAAAACCTTTTCTTTCCTCCCCAGATTGCTTTTGCTCATGGTATTTTATCACAGCAATAGAAACCCTAACTAAAGACAGCAGGTGTTGGGTGTATAGGCATATACATACTGTGAAGGTCAGAGGTCAGCCTTGGCGGTGATCATTCTTCATAAGTAATTCACCCTGATGATTGTTGTTTTGAGACAGGGACCCTCACTGGCCTGGACAATTCTCTGATTACACACGACTGGCTGGCCAGCAAGCCCAGGGATCCTCCCTCCTGCCTCTGCATCTCCAGGACTGGGATTATTGATACACCACCACACCCCACTACATTCCATGGGTTCTAGAAATCACACTCGGGACCACATGTTTACAGGGCATGTACTTTACTGACTGAACCATCTCCCCAGCGTGAAAACTTCTTTTAAGGCTGTATAATATAAAATAGGTACAAAGAGAAATGTGCAGTGCATAAACAAATAGCTTAATGAGTGTTGGATACACTAGGTTGGCCCCCATATCCCCCTTTCCCATGATTCTCCACCTCTCTTAACAAATGCAGGCAATATCCCTGAAGGACGTGCCTCAGTTGCCCTTTTAGCACAGTCTTGAGCCACGTATTCTGCTGTCTGTGGCTTCATTTAGTCCGGTTGTCTATGTGATCCAGGTACTTTGCTGTAAGCAGCTGTAACTAACTGTAACTAACTCCGTTTCAGTGCTGTGTGCTATTTCATCGTTCGTGTATTCCACAACTTACCGAGCTACTCACACGTGATCCGCGTTTGGGTTATTCCAGCCTGAGGTCATTATACGTAATACTGCTTAGTAAGTGATATGAATGTTTCCCATGGGCACAGAGCTTCGATTCTGTGGAAGAGCTTGTTAAGCCGCAGGTAAATGTTACCTCTACATTTAGTAGCAGATGCGAATGTGTATGCTGGTTTCTGATTCCACAAGCAGTGCCCCAAAATCACTCTCCATGTCTAGCCTCACCATGCTTCCAACTTGCCAACGGTGTCAGGCATGCTGCTGGCCTGCAGCTTGAGGATTCCCCTTAACCACCGAGGGTACTTGTTGGCTTCAGTGTAGAGAAGAATTTGAAGACTAGCCAGCGTGAGGCAGAGTCAGGGAGATTAAAGGTATTTTCATATAGACTTCAAGCATAAGGGTTAAGAACATCAGAGTGACTCGGAAAGGAAGAGCTACTTCCAGTGCGTGTGGGCTTGTCAAAGAAGGGCGAGCCATCTTTATACTGAAGTTCTTGGTCTTTAACTTTTAATATTTTAAAATTTCATGTTTGTCTGGGTTGCAGGGGAGCATCTGCGGGGGAGTGCAGAAGGCCGAGCATCAGAACCCTGCAGCTGGACTTACAGGTGGTTGTGAGCTGCCCAATGCAACACCCGTGCTAGGACGTGTGCTCTCGCCCTTGGTAAGGTCAGTGCCTGCTCTGGACAGCTGAGCCATGCTCCAGCCTCCTAGTTATTTTAACATAGACATAAAGCATGAGGGTTAAGAGATGTGGGGGTGCTCAGAATGATAAAAAGGCGTGTGCAGAAGTGTGGGTATGGGCTTCTCTAAGATACTCATACTTATTGTGGTTTAAAAAGATAGGAGAGAAGATATATGTTTGGTGGAAGTAATGTATGGCGTGGGGGAAGGGGGTGACTCTACAAGCCCATACTGAGGCATCCCTTCCCCCTGAGGGACCAGCCACACCATGGTACAGTATAGAATAGAGTTTATTCAGGGCATGGGAAGGGGAGATGAGAGAAAGGCAGAGAGAAGTGGGGGTAGGGGTGGGGGTGGGGGGAGTAGAAGCTGTGGAGAAAGAGGAGGGAGGGGAATGGGGGGAGAGAGGGTAAGGAGCAGGAGCACTGAGCAAGAGGGCAAGAGAGAAAGATTGGGCAAGCAGCCCCCTTTAGAGAGTCAGGCATAGCCTGGCTGTTGCCAGGCAACTGTGGGGCGGAGCCTAGACGAAAGCCAACCACCCTTAGCACCTAGTGCTTACAGGCAGGACTGTCTCTACAGTCCTCACATTAGGATTTGGATGGGTTTTGAGGCTATGATCTTCAAAGCATTGCTAAGAAACCTAAATGAAGTCACAGAATGGCCTCTACGGGATTCCAGCTGATAAGATAAGATAAAGCTGAGGCTACAGGGATGCCGGGAAGTAGAGAATCTTTATGTAAACAAAGTTAACTCATCTGCTGGAGGGTCCCTGGGAAAGGTCTGGAAACAGGAAAGCAGCCATACTCACAGTCACCGCCAGGCTGGAAGCTGGTTCCTCACTGTGGTATCATTAAATATCTAGATACAAAAGGAATGCAGCCTGCATGTTGACAACCTTCAGAGCAAATGTCAACTGCGCTGCCTCTCAGCTGGCCAGAGCCATTAACCAGAACCGGGAGGGAGGGACTCTGTTCCCTCGAGGAATTCCCATACGTTCCCTGTCTTTCTAGTCTGTTCTAACGGTGTCCATCTTGGACTCCTAGCTAAGCCAGTGGGTGATAGTAATTTCATTTTAATTGAAAGAGTGGAGACTTTGCCTTTTCTCCTCCGCTGGTAGATGAGCAGCTTTCTGAGTGCCTGCCGTGTTTATCGAGTTTCCTTTCAGCAGAGAACCTGTTAGAGTCCCTTCTCTACTTTGCTTCTCTGTTTAATTTGTTTCCTGCGTTGCTCGACTGGACCTCACGCCGTGTTTGGGCTGACTCGTGGCGTGCCTTGTCATTTGCTTTATGGGACATTTTAAGCTCTTCCCCCCTTCCCGACCATTAATTTATTTAATTATTCATTTTACATCCTGATCGCCACCACCCTCCTCCTGTCCCTCGCAGTCTCTCCCCCTCCCCTTCTCCTATGTAAGGGTGGAGCCCGCCACACCTTATACCCCTGGCATATCAAGTCTCTGCAGGGCTAGGTTCATCCTCTCCCAAAGAGGCCAGACAAAGCTAACCAGTTAAGGGAATGGTACCCACAGGCAGGCAAGAGCTATAGACACAGTCCCTGCTCCAGTTGTTGGGGGACGCACATGAAGATCAAGCTACACATATGTTACCTATGTGCAGGGGGCTAGCTCTAGCCCATGTATGCTCTGATTGGTGCTTCAGGCTCTGAGAGCTCCCAAGGGTCCAGGTTAGTTGGACCTATTGGTCATCCTTTGGAGTCCCTATTCCCTCCGGGACCCTCCACCCTTCCCCCCAACTCTTGCATAAGACTCCCCAAGCTCCATCCACTCTTTGGCTCGGGGGTCTCTGCATCTGTTTCAGTCACCTCCTGGGTGGAGTCTCTCAGAAGACAGGTATGCTAGGCTCCTGTCTGCAAGCATAACAGAGTATCATTAATAGTGTCAGAGATTGGTGCTTGCCCGTGGGGTAGGGTCTCAAGTTGGGCCAACTATTTGTTGGTCATTCCCTCAGTCCCTGCTCCATCATTGTCCCTGCATGTTTTGTAAACAGGACAAACTATGGGTTAAAAGTTTTGTGGGTGGGTTGGTGTCCTTGTCCTTCCATTGGGGTCCCTGCCAGGCTGTAGGAGGTGAGCACTTCAGGTTCCATATCCCCACTGCTAGGAGTCTCAGCTAAAGTCACCCCCATAGACTCCCGGGAGCCTTTCCCATCTCCAGTAAAGCTGTTCCTTTCAATATGGTCAGGTTCACCAACCAAGTGTCTTTTATGTCATCTTTCCAAACTTTTGTCTTGGACCAAAGTCACAATCTCCTATAATATATCTGAAAATGATATTACTTGCTTTTACTATGCAGATACATCATCGGCGTGAACTTAATTTGTCATTGTTACTGATTATGGTGTTAAAAGAGAAAGCAAACAGTTTCCTGATGCACATACCTAATTCTCCCTGTGACGTTCTTTCCCAACACTATCCATGCATACCACTGTCCCTACATTGTGTAAATGTCCTTGGTCAGCTGTAGACTTTCAATAAATCTTGGTGCCCAGTTGAGCAAGTCTGCCTGCCTTGTTTTCCTTCTTTGAACATATATCTTTCAATTTAATCCAGAATTTCCACAGAAGGCATTTGGGGATTTTTGTTTTTAAGATAAAATGGAGCTGGCCATTTCCTCTTAACCGAAATATCCCCTCAAGTGGGCGGTGGAGGGAGGCTCATGAGACTCAAACTTAACAAGAATCACAGGCTACAGACACAGCAGACAACAGTCGGGGGAGGACGCTCTGCCCGGCTGGGCTATTGAGGGGAGATTCTTGGATCTGTAGAGATGGCTGAGTCACACTGAGGACTCTGAGTTGCAGCTTTTGTGGGAAAAGTCTCATACGACACACTGTTAAAATGAAATCCCTAATTTATTAGCAAGGTATATACCCATGTCTTTAAAAACTAAAACAGTCTCTGAATAGATTTTTACAATTTTTGGTGAGGTGCAGTGGTGGGCACACAAATTTTGTTAGATTCAATAATACCAACTTGATATTGAAGATCTATTGTGAGTGATAGATTTTCCTAAATGTCATTTCCAAGCTGCCACTTTAATCTGGAAATTCAACTGATGCATGACAACCTTATTGGTTTTCTTTTGTTTACATTACTCTAAGTAGGTTTACACACTTACCGTTATTCCTCCTTGTTTCTTCCTGCCCCATTTCCCTCCTCCTGGAAGAGCATCCCTTCGAATTGCCTTACACACAGGTCTGCGTGCAGCAAGGTCTGTGCTTTTTGTTGGTCTGAAAATGCCTGTATTTCATCCTCTCTTCCCCCAGTTTGTTTGAATCAGGGTTCTGCTAAAATCTAGCCGTGCCAATGATAAATTGTTAGTAGCGTTGTTAATTCTCCGAACCCATAGTTTGCATATTCTTTGATTATCAGAATTATTTTCCAATCTACCATCATTTGTCCCCTGGAGGGCTCCATCAGCTCGGTCCTTTTGATACCATTTCTAAACAGTCAGCATACTCTGTTCCCTAGTCCATAAGTTGGTAATGGATTCATTGGATACAGATTTAATTCTTGGTAGACAATCCAGACTCAGTATATGGTATTAAGTTCTTGCATCAGAAGACACTTATGACCGGCCTGTTTCTGTTCTTCCCTCTGACAACAGCTATGACGGACTCTCTCTTCTTGATATCAATTACTCTTGACTCATAATTACTTGTCTGAAGCCTTTCATCTAGCACGTCGTTGTTTGACTTGCTGTCCTTGAAAGGCAGTCTGTCTACATAAACAGCTCATACTCTTCTCCCTGGGAAACTTTTGTTGGAAATCTTAGTCTTTTGGAATAAAGAACAGCTATTAAAACCTACATAACAATATGATAATTTCATTATAAATGACTTGGTAATTTTGTCTGGATGCCCAAAGATGATTTTTTTTTCCCTAGAGACTTGTGTTATTTCTCTCAAATATATTGGGTATTAGCTGACCCAGTTTGATGTTTCCCCGGGTACTTGGTCATCTCAAAATATGTCTTGGGATTTTCAGTTTCCATACAGCTGTGCATATGTGCTTGTGTGTCCATGTCCTGTCTTCCTAGGAAAAGTCACAGCATTGCATCTTCATATTTGTGTAATATTTACTCTTTTATGTTTGTCTTACTTAGGATTTCCATTGCTGTAAAGAGACATCATGGCCAAGGCAACTCTTATAAGGACAGCATTTAATTGGGGCTAGCTTACAGGCTTAGAGGTCCAGTCCACTAACATCAAGGCAGGAACATGGCAGCATCCAGGAGGGCATGGTGTGGGAGGAGCTGAGAGTTCTGTGTCTTTATCTGAAGGCTGCTAGCAGAGTACTGACTTCCAAGCAGCTAGGACAAACGTCTTAAAGCCCACACCCACAGTGACACTTCCTTCAACAAGGTCACACTTCCAAATAGTGCCATTCCCTGGGCCAAACGTATTCAAAGTGCCACAATGTTATGTTTTTATTTAATTTCCTTTGTCCATGGAATCTTGCTACACACCCACAGTTGTTGGCCTATCTTCTCTATCTTTTCATTTTTCCCTCAAATTTTTTTTATTTGATATCATTTGAAAAAAAATACAGGTTTGATATTTCTCCTCTCACCACCTACTTCTCTTAGGCAATTATCTACTTGGGGTGCTTTTATGTTTCTTTACATCTTTTGTTTTGAAATAGACTTGCTTTCCTTTTCTTTTTCATTCTTGGATTTCATCACTTCATTTCTGAATTTATCCATTTCTGACATACGCCATTCCTACACAAATCTCTTTTAGTTTGGTTTTCTATATGAAGACAAAACTAGTGTCAGCCTATGTGTTTCTCTGGTGAAGCTTTAGTGACTAGAGGGATATTTTCTTTACATTGCTTTCGCTTTTTAAAAAAGTCACTGCTGAATATGGGTAAGGAACTCCCCGTCTGTCTTGTCTGTCTTCTTTCTATGAGTCGATTGAAAGGATGCCTCACCTTCAGTCTCTGCTCCACACTTTGTTTCCTTTATTGCTCCTGTGAGTATTTTGTTCCCTTACTCAGAAGAACCAAAGCACCTCTACTTCAGTCCTCCTCCTTGAGGTTCCTGTGGTCTGTGAATTGTAACTTGTTTATTTTGAGCTTTTGCGCTAACGTTCATTTATCAGTGAGTGCACGCCATGTGAGTTCTTTTGTGACTGGGTTACCTTGCTCAGAATGACACTTTCTAGTTCCATCCATTTGCCTGCAAATTTCATTAATTCATTGTTCTTAATAGCTAAATAGTACTCCATTGTGTATATATACCACAGTTTCTGAATCCATTCCTCTGTTGAAGAACAGCTGGGTTCTTTCCAGCTTCTGACTATTATAAATAAGGCTGCAATGAACATAGTGGAGCATGTGTCCTTATTATATGTAGGAGCATCTTCTGCCCAGGAGTGGTATAGCTGGGTCCGCAGGTAATACTATGTCTAATTTTCTGAGGAACCGCCAAACTGATTTCCAGAGTGGTTTTACCAGCTTGCAATCCCACCAACAATGGAGAAGTGTTCCTCTTTCCCCACATCCTCTCTAGCATCTGCTGTCCCCTCAGTTTTTCATCTTAGCCATTCTGACTGGTGTGAGGTGGAATCTCAGTGTTGTTTTGATTTGCATTTCCCTGATAACTAAGGATGCTGAACATTTCTTTAGGTGCTTCAGAGCCATTCGAGTTTCCTCAGTTGAGAATTTCCTGTTTAGCTCTGTACCCCATTTTTCAATAGGGCTATTTGACGCTCTGAAATCTAACTTCTTGAGTTCTCTGTATTCATTGGATATTAGCCCTCTATGGGATGTAGGATTGGTAAAAATCTTTCCCCAATTTGTTGGTTGCCGTTTTGTCCTGTTGACCATGTCCTTTGCCTTACAGAAGCTTTGCAGTTTTATGAGGTCCCATTTGTCGATTCTTGTTCTTAGAGCATAAGCCATTGGTGTTCTATTCAGGAAAATGTCCCCTATGCCCATGTGTTCAAGATTCTTCCCCACTTTCTCCTCTATAAGCTTCAGTGTGTCTGGTTTTATGTGTAGGTTCTTGATCCACTTGGACATGAGCTTCATACAAGGAGATAAGAATGGGTCGATTTGCATTTTTCTGCATGCTGACCTCCAGTTGATCCAGCACCATTTGTTAAAAAATCCTGTCTTTTTTCCACTGGATGTTTTTAGCTCCTTTGTCAAATATCAAGTAACTGTAGATGTGGGTTCTTTTCTGGGTCTTCAATTCTATTCCATTGATCTTTCTGCCTGTCTCCATACCAATAGCAAACAGTTTTTAATCACTATTGCTCTGTAGTAGAGCTTGAGGTCAGGGATGGTAATTCCCTCAGGAGATCTTTTGTTGTGGAGAATAGTTTTTGCTATCCTGGGTTTTTTTTTTGTTATTCCAGATGAATTAGAGAATTGCTCTTTCTAGATCTATGAGGAATTGATTTGGGATTTTAATGGGGATTGCACTGAATCTGTAGATTGCTTTCAGCAAGATGGCCATTTTTACTCTTAAAGCAAATAAAAATACTCATTCTTCCACTGTTGTTGATCTATCCCCCTTGTTGCAGTGTGTGAGTGTGTTTGCATGTCTGTGTGTATGTGTGTGAATGTATGAGAGTGTGAGTGTGTGAATGTGTGTGTGTATGTGTTTATGAGTATGTGTGTGTATAAGTGTGTGTATGTGTGAGAGTGTATGTGACAGTATTTGTGTGTATGTACATGTGTGAATGTGTGTGAGTGTATGTGAATGTGTGAGTGGAGGGGTGTTTGTGAGTGTGTGTGTGTGTGTGAATATGTGCATGTAAATGTGTGTGAGTGTGTGTGTGTGTGTGTGTGTGTGTATCCATGTATGGAGGTCAGAGGCAGACATCAGGTATCTTGCTCCATTGTTCTCTGTGTTCTTTTTTGAAACAGAGTCTCCCACTGAATGCAGAGCTTACCAATTTGGCTACTTGCAGACATACCACCATGTCTAGATTTCATGTGTAGATCTACATTCAAGTCCCCATGATGACACAAGAAGCACTTTCCACTCTGAGCCTCTTCCAAGCTCTTATTGGCACTCTTCTGAAGATTTTAACTGTCATTTCCTTGGGCTAGTTAATTTCTTTCCTTTATAGTCATTCAATAAGATGTGATTTGTTGTAGCCTTATGTCCTTCGAATTTGTTAGGATACATCGTTTGTGAATTAATATTTTCATAAGTTTTAGACAATATTTAACCACAATACCTCTTTCTAATATTCTTGCTTTTCTAATTTGAAATACTTTTTTTTTAGCATATGCATTTTACTTTATTTACAAGTATGTTACGATATCCCCTGTGATTTATGGACCTTTCTCTTTCCATGCTAGTTTCTGAGCAGTTTCTCCTGAGCGCTCTTCCAGTTTTCTTATTCTATCTTTGGCTATATTTAACACATCATCGAAACCAACTACTGGATCCTTTTTGAAAAATCCCATACTCTTCCACCCTGAAAATCCATTTGTAATTCTAAATTCTTTGCTAAGAACATTAAGTTCAACTTGTGTTCTTACAAAGATGGAAGGCTGGTGGCTTTTACAATCTGTGCCTGAAGATTATACTGAGTATTTACCACCCCTGCCATTTGCTGTTGGTGTTTTTCTTTTAGATTCTCTACTGTCTTCTCTTTGAATTTATCCTTGTGTGTGTTGGGCATTGAATATTGGAAGTAGTCTAAGAAATAATTTGATGACAAGCATGCTGTTCTATCTATTCCAAAGGATTCTCATTTTTCTCCTTCTGGGTTCTTAGGGTCCTAGGACCATGAAACCAACCAAATCTAATGTTAGAGATTGCAATTTTCTAAGGCACTGAGATGAGATCAAACAAAACTGTATTCCTTTTGTCTCATCAATGCATACAAACAAGGACTAGACCTTCCTTCTGCCTTCTTCTCAAGGGTAGCGTATCATGTTTTATTAGGACCTCAGCTTTGGCAAGACCCAAACATAGTTTTTTTTTCCCTCCCTAATCCTGTAGAATGAATGGTGTGACATGTACTGTTTAGTGTCTTGGCAGCTTCTGCTCCATTGCTAAATCCCTCTGGGTAGCAAGAAGACCATAGAAGGCTTTATTTTACTTGAATCTGTTTTTCCTAGATATTTGCTAGTAACGCCACTTTAGCTTGGTTATTCTTTCTTGCAATTATGTGCAGTGTAATCCTTTTAGAATTGTGAAAATGTCCCCAATAGGAAAAAAAAATCACTCATCTACCATTATTCACATATCACTTTCTTTATTGGTAGAAATTGGGGGGGAGGTCTATAAATTTTGATCTTGTGGGGTTTTGTGTTTCTTTTCTTTTTTTAGTTTTTTTTTTTGTTGTTGCTTGATTTTTTTAAGACAAAGTCTCATACTGTAGCATAGGCTAGGCTGAAATGACCTTTGTAGTTTGGTCTCCAACTTACAACAATTCTCCTACCCCAACCTCCAAAGTCTTGGGTTTATAGGTGTGAGTACCTTTGTCCAGCTGATCTTGTGTTGTCTTGTGTAATGACTAGTAACTCCCCTGATGTGACTGAATATATCAATATACCATCTATATACCACGCCCGTCATTAAAACTTAACAAGCATATAATGAAAATAAACATTTTCCCAGTTAGGCTTGGAAACTCCTGTAACATAAATGATCAAAAAAGGTTGTGGGAAAAATCATTAAGGAGCAGTGAGACTCCTACTTAGAAGCTTTAACCAACGATCTCTTAACTATGGGAATATTCTTGCTTCTCTTTTATTGTATTTAATAGAATGCTAGTGTATTTTTATTTTCTCCATATTTCTGGAAGATAAGCATTTTTATTCTCTGTGGTTTCCATCAATTTGCTATTCTTGCCATTACATGGAGGAAATAAAATGAATCTTGAATCCTCTCCCAAATGCAGAAAGAACAAAAGGTCATCAAGGCCATGGGACACTTTACACTCCACTGTCCTTTCCTAGAGAGATCCCTATGGGCAGGACTGATTCAGAGTCTGGTGACACTTGGAATGAGATCACATAACCTTAAAAGTTTAAATACCTGCCCTCCCATATCCTGTGGCTTCAGTGGCTCTTGCTCTCCTGTTCCAAGGAAGGAAAGGACATGACATGATGTCACAGAGCTGCTCATTCTGTGCAAACCTAATGCATTCTGATTCCACACTAATGCAGCAGATTCCACACTGAACACCATGCAACAGTGACAGTAAAACGATTATGGCTCTACCCACTGAATTACCAATCACATTACCTGCTTTAATTCCATGGCCAACATAAGAAAGAATCAATACTTCTGATGTTATTTTTGTACCAATGAAGAAAGTTAATCATCCAAATTCATGTTTAGTCAGCTCTTACTAACCTTTGTAACTTTGTATTTCCAACTTGTAGGATGGTAAATAGCATTAGCTTTACTGAGATAACTGGATACCTTAATTATATAATATGCCAGTCCTCTCATAGGCAATCAATATTATTGGTTACCTGCATAGACACAGACGTATTATAAGATTATAGAGCCTACTAGACTGTGTCTTCCTTGGGTGGGATATTTTGATGATGTAGCATCTTATGTTTGCCATAGTCCCAGATGAAATATTGGCACTCTGTAAGTGTTTACTAAAATGTATAACCTGAATCTTCACAGCAAACAAGGGTGTTAGAGTCCTGCGACCCAACTTAATTTAGTGAAATAATATTTTTTTCAGGAAGACTCCAAGGTGGGAAAAATACAAATGCAGTAAGTCCCATAAGGCAACCAGCCCTATTACTAAAGAAACCCGATCTTGGGAAGTCCTTCCTGTGACCCAGGGCCGCGCCGTTTATAAAGGCCTCCATTGGTTGAACTGCGGCGACTCCTGAAACTATAATTTAGTTTCCAGAACTAGTCTGTTTTCTAAATTCTGGTCCCCACACCCTCATAGCTTATTCAGAGACAGCCTGAGAGTAAGCATCTACCGTAGAGCATCAATCCTGTGGCAGCAAACCTCTAAGAAGGGACCTTCGCCTGCATGTGTCCACATTCCCTTTAGAGCATCCACCATGCTGTTGACTGCCTCTGACACTAATAACTCTTCCAATAAGAAGAATCCCTACTCCAAAGGACAATTCTCCCTGTCCCTCAGGAGTCCTAAGCTTGAAATGACCAGTATACTTGCTAATGATTTCTAATACTCCCTAATGACCTCTATTTCTCTCATATGAGCCCTGATTCTGTATTCTGCACCATAGCTCACAGATACACTTGGTCCCTTTCTTCCCAGGCCTTATGTATGTGGCAATGTTCATTTATTCCTGTGTGACCCAGAGGTCAATTGAGGACACTCTGCCCTTCTGAGATTTAAATAAAACTGGCTAGAACCTCTGATCCCACATCCTGTGGAAAGTTCAAAGCCCAACCCTGGGTTTCTGTGAATCCCTAGGGATTTGCTTTTAAGGTGCGTTTTGGATTTGGGTTGGGTTACTAATTTTGCAGAACTCGGTCCCACTCTTGCTTCCCGTCTTGGGATCTTCTCAACTCTCCATCTGGCCATCTTACCATGGGACTCACTGCCTTGAATCTTCTGCATGTAAACCACTTGGGTGTGTGGCCAAGGTGACTCATAGCAACAACTGGGCATTTCCACTGCCAACCAGAGAGTTTGAAAGTAAAATATTTATCACCATAGTTTTGTTTTCTTGGTTTTTTTTTTTTTTTAAATCATGTCAGTCTATTCTTCCACTAGGAATTTATTAGTGGTCATCTTTCTCCTTGGATGATTAAAATCTGCATATTACTCTAGCTGTTTTCCTGTCTTGTTTTGGAGATGGTGTCTTGCTTTCTCATCCAGGCTGATCTGAAACTCCATAATATACAATCCAGATGAGCTCAAGCGCCCCCACCTCCCAGGTGCTGGAATTACACATGTGAGCCACTGCACCAAATGTTCTCTTTTTCTTGTTCCTGTTTATGTTCTTTTTCTTTCTCTTATTCTCCCTACTGTCCACTTTTCTCATAGAGTGCACATCCCTGCCCAACACTCTCACAGTACTCCGCTTTAACACTGTGTGCGCTTATAGGGTCCTATCGAACTAAATCTATTTATTATAATATTTTCCTAAGCAACAAAATTATCTGCCTACTAAGCCCTCTGCCACATACTGAGAGTACCAGCTCTTCTCTTCTCTCTCCTTAAAGATTTTGTTGCTGTTGTTCATGCCCCACTTGGCATACATCTCCCAGGAGGAACACAGTAGGGTCTTCAGTAAAAACAACACTTTCGTAAGATAAAGAAAAATCTACCTATACAGTTCCAAAATGGTGCCTGGATAGATCCCTGTGTGCAGAGTTAATGGTTGACATAAATCATGGGAGCTCTTATTTCTTTTCCCTCAAGATGTCTTAGGCACCCAGGTTTTAATGTATGAGCTATTTAGTTGACACTCCAAAAAAAATATTCCACCCAAGGGATAGGATGTAGACACCTTGGATACAAGACTCCCATTCTGAATTATGAGAATGCTTTTTTTAATCTCCTTGTAGTTAAAGGAAGCTCTAGGAAAGATGAATGCAACCCTTTAAATCTATCCTTGATTGCTTATGGATGTCAAACGTGACTTGGACTTTTTTGTGTGTGTGTGTGTGACTTGGACTTTTAAAAGCATAAGAGAGTAATTGGAGAGAGCAAGAATGATAACTACTTGAGAAGGACCCAGTTTTAACTCACCGTGTTTGTAGACAACTTTAGGTTATGCCACATTCTTGACTGTTGCCTAGGAGAAAAGGCCACCTGAGATGCTCTACATGTGCTGGTATTTATTTTCTTACTGCACCGTTTAGGCCAGTTGCTGTGCTAAATACATTATATGTAGTAGCGTCTTTTCTTCCTAAATAGAGCCTGAAGCTATGGGACACAGTATTTTCCTCATTCTACAAATGGAGAAACTGAGGCATAAAGTGGGTGTAATGTGAGGATGCAATATGTTCAAGGTGCAGTTATTAAGACTTAGGAGAAAGCCGGGTGGTGGTGGTGGTGGCGGCAGCGGCGGCGGCGGCGGCGGCGGCGGCGGCGGCGGCGGCGGCGGTGGTGGCGGTGGCGGCGGCGGCGGCAGCGGTGGCAGCGCATGCCTTTAATCCCAGCACTTGGGAGGCAGAGTCAGGTGGATTTCTTAGTTCGAGGACAGCCTGGTCTACAGAGTGAGTTCCAGGACAGCCAGGGCTACACAGAGAAACCCTGTCTCAACAAAACAAAACAAAACAAAACAAAACAAAACAAAAAAACAAACAAAAACAAAAACAAAAACAAAAACGGCCAGGCTGTAGTGGCGCACGCCTGTAATCCTAGCACTCTGGGAGGCAGAGGCAGGCAGATTTCTGAGTTCAAGGCCAGCCTGGTCTACAGAGTGAGCTCCAGGACAGCCAGGGCTATACAGAGAAACCCTGTCTCAGGGAAAAAAAAAAAAAAGACTTAGGAGAAAGAGGCTCAGCCAAGGCTGGCCTGGGAGGGAGGTGCTTAACCACTATAGTGCTCCTTCAACATTTCCTTCCAGAGAAAACAGTCCCTCCAGAGGATTCCTCACCTTCCTCCCCATAGCCGGAACACTCCTCCCCACAAAGGCTACTTTTTAAATTATTTATTTATTTTTGCATGGCGCCTCAACTGTCCAATCTTGAGTCGTACATACTTTCATTGACAAATCAAAACCAGGTACCTAGTCAGTATTTTACAGGAAGCCTGTGAAGGGAATACATTCTTTCCCTTGCGGGAGCCAGGACTGCATAAGAAATCACAGGAGAGTTCACTGAATCTTAAAGAAGCAGGAGGCCATGGTTCGCAGGAGCCATCAGGTTACCAGGGAGACGTCAGAGATCACAGCTATCAGAAAAGAGCCAGATTCCATCTTGGTTTCTAAGGGGGGGAAAAAACAACCAATCTTTTTTTCAAAGAGCATAATTTTGTATCTTGATTAAAGTGTCTCGGGAGATGAACCTCATTAAATAAAACCTATGGGTTGAACGTGTGTAATTAAGCTAATCCATTTTTTGCTTTTCTTAATGCTTTAAATATCTGTTTGTGCGGGGATCTGAACATCATGAAACTTCCTCAGGTGAAAGACACTGTGAGCCATGGGCCTAGTCAGTAATTCTCTGGGTGACTGAGAATCCTTGAGTTTCTTCATGAGCTCAGCCTTCCCTTCAATGCTCGACTTCTGCATCACCATCAAAATAAATGTATCTCTGAACAACTCAGCAATTCTTCTTCATATCTCACCCACTTGATTGATAATGTTGATTGTGTCTTAGTTAGGGTTTTGATTGCAGTGATAAACACCATAACCAAAAAAAACTTGGGGAAAGGGGTTTATTTTGCTTCTACTTTCACATTGCAATGCATCACTGAAGTAAGTCATTACAGGAACTCAAGGCAGGAACTGAAACAGGCCATGAACTAGTACTGCTTACAGACTTGATTCCCCAAGGCTTACTCAGCCTGGAACACCTGCACAGCCATGGCAGCTCCCACAAGGGACTGCGCTCTCCCACATCCATCACTAACTGAGAAAAGTTATCACAGACTGGCCCACAGGCTAGTCTGGTGTGGCCATTTCCCCAGTTGACTTCCAAGTGTCTTCCCAAATGACTATAGCATAGATAGTACAAACTGGGCCATTTGTTTTCGTTCAATGTTTAGTAGATGCCTATCATGTGTGGTAGTATAAGACAGCGTCTTCCCTTGGGGAGTTCATGCTGTATAGGAAACAGAGTGGGTATACTCTAGTGGCAAGGATACATCCTGAGTTCCTTTGCTTCTCTGCTATTTTTCCTCTATAGTCTCATATAAGTGACCCTTGCTATCCTTCTGGATTAACACCACTTCTATACAGACTTATTTCCCATTACACGTTACCTACCTAGTCTTCTCCCTGGAATACTGTACCCATATGCTTGTCTGTGTGTTTTCTGAACACAAGTGATTCACATAAATCTGGAAGTCCACATAGCCAAAGCTTGGCTCTCAACTGTTCTCCAAAATCTGCTTAAATCTTAATAAGCTGACCTGTCTTCCACTTACCTAGAAACCCAGATCATAAGCCAGGGGGTTGTCCCAGACTTCCCACTCTGCTGCCTGAACATACATGTTCTCCCCATGATGACTTCAAAAGTTACCATGTGGCGGCTTTAGATGGTGACTCTTTGTGACTCTTTATTTTTAAAAGAATTGTTTATGTATTTTACATATATGAGTACATTGTGGTTGTCTTCAGACACACCAGAAGAGGGCATCAGATCCCATTACAGATGGTTGTGAGTCACCATATGGCTGCGGGGAATTGAACGTGGGACCACTGGGAGAGTATGCTGAGCTTCAGCTCTCTTTGTGACTTTTTAAAACATATTTAATAGTCACACCCTCCCCATTTCTACAGTCCATATTCATTCTGATAAATCCACAGGGTGGGACTTTTACATCACAGGAATAAGTCACTTACTAGTTTGGATTACATGGTGGTGTAGTGAGGGTGCTGTAAAGATGGTGTTGTAAAGGCGGTGCTATTCACATGTCTACCCAAGGCCTGCAGCAGGGGATGGGAGAGGATCTGGGATCTGGAGGCTCAGGTGCCCATCCATAGGAAATCATAGAGATTCCTGCTGGGCTCCTCACCCAGGCACATATTTAATAGCTCACTGCCTCCCCCCATTTCTTGGCACACTAATTATCATATCCAGTACATGTAGATGAGCATGATTGTGTCTTTCCACAATGTCAGAATGAACTAACAATAAATTCATGAGGAACAGCAGTTACATTGCCAGCAATGCGCCTGATAGTCCTACTTCCTTGATCATCTTGGATAAGGGAACATGGATTCTTTTATCCTAATCTTAATTATTAACTCTCAGTTCACCCATTACATATCCCATAATGAATCTATCTCTGTCTGTCTTCGTAGTTATCTTATAGAATGGCTTCAAATGACTTAAAAAGACAAGAGTTTCCAAGAGTTTCTAAGTTGTATTTTTTTTTCCAGGTTAAAGCTGGAAAACTGGTCAGAGTCGGGGGAGGGGGGATGAGATAAAGATCCAGAAAGTCTGTTAGCAGCTCCATGTCTGGGCAGAGTTGACTCCAGCTGCAGAGGTCAAAGGGCAGGACCAGATCCAGGCAGACAAATGGGCAAATAGACGGACAGAAGGTTCAAGGCGTGGACAGAGGGGACAGGCAGATGGCAATTTGAGCATTTTGTATCAACAACAGAGACCTAGCTGAGCTGAGCCCATAGGAGAATTGGGAATTCTTTGTCTGTTGGTCCCTTGATGTATATCCAGTGATCAGATGGCAGATCAGGAGGACCATAGTCTTCACGGTGCTAGGGGATCTTTTTTTTATGCTATCTAGGTGAGACCTTTACACATTTTCCTTGACCTGTTGTGTCTAATATGTTCTTGATCCTAATTTTAATGGCATGACTTTATACATCAGTGTGATTCTACGGTCCATATTCATTCTGATAAATCATATCACAGGGATAAGTCATTTACTAGTTTGGATTACGTGGTGGTATAGTGATGGTGCTGTAAAGATGGTGTTGTAAAGACAGTGCTATTCACACATCCACCAAGGGTCTGCAGCAGGGGATGGGAGAGGATCGGAAGGTTCAGTTGCCCATCAATGGGAAATCATAGAGATTCCTGCAGGGATCCTCACCCAGGCAGGGCATGGATTCTCTGGTTCCTTTTCACTATCCTCTTCCTCTGCTGTTCACCAGTATCCTTCTGAATATCTTCTATAAAACCAGAAAACATAGGTAAATATTGCTCTGAATTCTGTAAGCGAGTCTAGCAAACCCAACCAACCTGAGAATGCTGTTGTGGGAAATCCCTATCTTGTGCGTATCAAATGTACAAGATAATGTCAGGATCGGCTTAAATGAGAGAATGTTCTCTGTGGTGTTGCTTGTTTGTTTGCTGGTAAGCAAAAAATCTCCAAAGCATCCTGTTGTTGAGTATTAAGAGAATCTGAGTTTCCTTTCTCCTGAGAGGCCTATTCTAAACCTCTCTCATCTTTACCAGCACTGCCTGTATTTATTTACACAGTCTCTTGCTTCCATTCTTATTGATCTCTGTACTGGCAGGTTTTGTGTGTCAACTTGACACAAGCTTGAGCTATCACAGAGAAGGGCGCCTCCCTTGAGGAAATGCCTCCATGAGATCCAACCATAAGGCATTTTCTCAATTAGTGATGAAGGGGGTAGTATCCCTTGACTGGTGCTCTTAGGTTCTATAAGAAAGCAAGCTGAGCAAGTCAGGGGAAGCAAGTCAGTAAATAACATCCCTCCATGGTCTCTGCATCAGCTTCTGCTTCCTGACCTCCTTGAGTTTTAGTCCTGACTTCCTTTGGTGATGAACAGCAGTGTGGAAGTGTAAGCTGAATAAACCCTTCTCTCCACAACTTGCTTCTTGGTCATGATGTTTGTGTAGGAATAGAAACCCTGACTAAGACAATCTCCAAGCCTGTTTTTCACACATACATCACAGTGATCAGCAATGAAAGAGAAATCTGACTGGGCCTCTTGTATAAATTAAGCAAGTCCACAGCAATTCCCTCGATGTATTCAGATCTGTCTCAGATGCTGTTCCCCAGTCATACAGGCATTTGGTCCTTACAGGCTGGTTGCCTTGATTTTAGGTTGTAGTGAGGAAAATATGCACAAGTCCCTATGATATTAGCTATAATGCATCAGCTCTGTACTGGATAACTTAATTATAGGCTTTATTATCTCAGACCACATCTTCCAGAAAAGGAGGCATTAATGAGGCAGGAGACAGGCAGATCCTACAATAGGCAGATAGAAAGGGACAAAGGGGTCCCACAGGGGAGTGGCAGCATGCAATCATCTAGGCTTGAGTTGAAATGCCACCAATGAACTAGCTTGAACACATACCTACCTCCTTTCCCAGAACTTCCCCATTCCTATATAAAATAGGTATCGAAGACCTTGGTTACTAAATGGCCCACCAGGACTATAGCCAGACTCCATAATTCTATGGAGGGCCTCCACGTTTTTAGCCTCATTAGTATATAAAGTCTGGCCTGTTCCCCTATCCCAAAGTACATGTAACCTCTAGACAAGACGCTCTGCTAGTAACCCCTTCAGGCCCTGCCCCCATTAGCTAGGAGCTCTTCCCTTTATCTTTTCTCTTAATAAAAATCTCCTTGTGGTCCATGTGCCTCATTCCTCATGGTAACAAGACAAGAACTTGACAGAAGGAAGAGTCTGCAACATTAATATACTCATTCTGCAGTGAGGAGATAGAGGTGTGATGTCCCAGTGGTTGTGACAGAACCTAGACCTTTCCCTTCGAGACAGTCCTGATTTATGTCTGTTTTGCCACTGGGAGCTGTGTGGTGTCAGTAATTATTTGAATGAGGATTTAAACCCAGGACTCCAGAACTTTGGCTCTTCTCACGTTGCTGGGACTTGGTAACATTTCTTCTACCAGGAAGCCTCTTTCAGTGACCATAAAGCCATGGAAATGGTTAATTCTGGCTATACAGAAAAATTTGTGTGTACATGATTGACTGTTGACCCAGGCATCATAAGAGAGTCCTGTGGATGTTGCAAGTTTTTATAAATGATAATCATGCTCTACCCTGTGGGAATCTGATTGAATTCAATGTGGTACAACATGAGTTCCAAATGTTTGAATGTATGTGCCCATGTGTGTGCGTGTGCGTGTGCGTGTGCGTGTGCGTGTGCGTGTGCGTGTGCGTGTGCGTGTGCGTGTGCGTGTGCGTGTGCGTGTGTGTGTGTGTGTGTGTGTGGTTTGTTTTAATGTTTTTCACATGATTCTAACTCGTAGCCAGGTTTGGAAGATGCTCTGTCTCAAGTCAAGATGACCCCTTTGAACTTCTGCCTCTGAAATCTAGCAGCCAGATAAGAGGGTGTCTTCAGAACTGCTTGATTGGCACTGGGGCCAAGAGAGAATCCAAGAGATGACAAGAATCCTAAGCGGCTTCTGGAAGTGATTGGCTTATGGAGAATCGCTTAAACAAGAGTTTCAAACACACTCAAAGAAGTTTTTTCTTGCTGAGCCCACCTGTGTAAATGCCAGTCAGGCCCTCTGGTGTTTCCCCCAGAAGTTTCCTGTATAGTTAGAGAGGCGTAGGTCCTCATTCTTATCAAGGGTTTTGGTGGCAGCAGCTTATTAAGTCTTTCATGGAGTTTGAGGGGAGAATGAGAACTTAAGAGTAAGAACTGGACAGGCGAAGGGACGACCTCACTCTCATCTGCCTAGTCTACTGAGCTACCTACCACCTCTTGTATACAATCCGAGCGATCCTTCAGCACTTAAGCTGAGAACTGAAACATACTACTTTAACATTTTAAAGAATGGGAATGACAACTGTGCTACCTGAGCTATTATTGTGGTGGGGTGGTGCTGTTGGGTTCGTAGGTGAGCGTGTGGGAGGGGTGTGCGAGGGTACGGTGCAGGTTCCAGTGAATGTAAAGGCAGAAGCCAGAGTAGAGCATGATGTTCTTCTCTGCCAATCTCTACCTTATTACCTTGAGATGCAGTTTCTTTCTAACCAATGATCATTACACAGTCTTAGGGTTTCCATTGCAGTGTAGCGATACCATGACCAAGGCAACTCTTATAAAGGACACTATTTAATTGAGGCTGGATTATAGGTTCAGAGATCAGTCCATTATCATTAAGGTAGGAGCATGGCAGTGCCCAGGCAGGCATGGCTCGGGAGGAGCTGAGAGTTCGTCTTGATCTAACAGCTGCTAGTAGAAGCCTGGCTCTCATGTGGTTATGAGGAGGGTCTCATTGACCACCCCACAGTGACATACTTTCTCTAACAAGGCAGCACTTACTCCAGCAAGGCCACATTTCCTAATAGTGCCACTCCCTGGGCCAAGCATATTCAAACCACCACATGGGCATCCACAGCCATGCCTGGCTTAAATGAACGTTGGGGATTCGCTAAGGTCTTCATGCTTGCAAGCACCCTTACACTGGGAGCCATCTACCCAGCCTCTCTGAGTCTTGCTCTGTAGTGTGAAGATTACCTTGACAACAGTCACCACCCCCTTTGATCACTGTCAGCGCTGATCATGATTATCAGGACTGAACGATCAATTCCTTCCTTTACAGTGGAAGAACTGAATGGTTAGGCACCTGGATGCTGGAAGCTGATTCTATGGCTCCTGAGAGTCTACTCCTTATGAACGGAAAGAAACTGGACACGTAAACTTGGTTTGGCTTCTCTATCTAGAAAATGACCTGTGATTAATGGGTAAGGGAATTATAGTCATTCCTGGGACTTCACAAAGACTATTAATAATATTCGTTTTAAAGTTTCTTAAAGTATATAAAGCTCACAATCAAATGGATTACCTGTCTTCTTACAAGCTTCCGGGTCAGATCCAGGAAGCAGTTCAGCCTTCAAATCACAGTACTTGCCATGCGCATACTCTACGTGGTACGTTGTGGTGGAGAGGTGTTTTCTCTGGGTGCTCATTGTCTCTTGACTTCTCGAACAAGTCTGGGAAACGGGCTGACAGTCCCTGAGGCTCTCGTTACAGCACCTCCAGTGTATATGTATATTCATATGCATTGCTAATTATATGCTGTGCGAACACTTTACACCAAATCCTGGATACTCCCTCCTTCTTCGCGGTTACATTTCTTTATTTCCTCTTCCTTCTCCTACTTGCTCTTCGGACCCAATCAAGAGTTTTGTCTAATCATTTTCTCTGTCCACTAGAATTTGTCATTCCTACAACTCAATTACTCCCAGCTAAAGGTAAGAGGCTAGATCTTGAGAGCAGAGGATCCTGTCACCATGGTTTCTCCATAGGGTCCCTAATATGACAAGGAACCCGTCACTCAACTTTAAGCCCTCCTTCGCTAATGTCTGTTCTATTTGTTATCGAACTAAAGACTCTTCTCTCTCATTTATTTTTCTGGATTGTTGTGGGACATATCACTGGAAGTATTCTATCACAAAATTCTAAGTCAGAGTTAAGAGTTGTTGAGCACGTGCTATGTGCCACTGTGTTGTTATATTAACGTGGTATATCCCAGGACTCTTAAAAAAAATACACATCAGTTATCATTCTAATTAAAGTCAAAGAGATCAAGGATTAGAAAGACACTGTTGGTTCTTTTTTTTTTAATTATTTCTTTTACTTTTAATATTATATTTAGACCACTTCCCCTTCCAAGCTCTGGAATATACCCCTCCTTGTTCTTTCAAACTCAAATCGTCTCTTTGCTCCTAAATTGTTGCTCTGGGAAAATATGCATGTTTATATTCAAATACATTCCTAGTAATAACCTACTAGGTTGGAGTAAGGTTACTCGTCTGCATGCGTTTAGACTTTGGACCATTTGGTGGTGTATCCAACTGGTGTACTCTTCCTCTGGGAATACCGTCTCTCCTGCTCTCAGGATTCCTTCATTGCTTGCTATGCAAGGTTGACACCCTGGAGCTTTGCCTCATCTTCTTTAGCATATCTACGGTGGATGTCCTGGTCCAGCTTATTGATCCAGTTTCACGGTGCTGATATTACAGTGTTCTACCACTAGTGTACATCCCAGACCAAGGACCAGAAGAGATTTCTTACTCCGTGTAATGCCGTTTCTCAAGCCATATTTAAAGGATTATACTCCCTCGGGGAGCCGGGAGATCGCTCAGTGGTTAAGAGCATGGGCTGATCTTTCAAAGGACTGGCCTTTGATTCTCAGCATCCACAGGACAGCTCTCAACTGCCTATAAATCCAGTCCCAGGAGATCTATTGCCCTCTTCTGGCCTCTGTAGGCATCAGGAAGATGCACGGGTATACATAAATAAACTTATTTTGAAATTTAAAGAAAATAACACATTTATTTTGGGCTAGTGGTTAAGAGCACTGGCTGCTCTTCCAGAGAACATGTTTAATCCCTAGGGCCTACATGACAGCTCACAGCTCTCTATATTTCCAAAGCCCCCATTTTTTTTTCCTCTGCTGGGCACTAAGCATGTACATGCTACACAGATGTAGGCAAAATACCATACACAAAAATAAATTTAAAATTTTCCAAAAAATTACATGTCCCCCAAATCAAATGATTTTTAAATTACATTAAAGTATAATCAAAGACTGCCTTAGTCATAATTTGCATTTTTTTAAAAAGTGAAGCATTTATTGTGTTCCCCTTTCAAGCATAGATATATAAAAATCAGAGGATTTGAACATACCTCAGCCAGGCAGTGGTGGTGCACACCTTTAATCCCAGCACTCTGGGAGGCAGAGGCAGGCAGATTTCTGAGCTCGAGGCCAGCCTGGTCTATAGAGTGAGTTCCAGGACAGCCAGGGCTACAAAGAGAAACCCTGTCTTAAAAAAAATAATAATAATGGGCATACCTCACCTGACACAGTGGTTACAAACACGAGAGCAAAATCCATTTCCCTTACTTGAATATAGAGCACCAGAGCTGGTTACAAGCTGCATTGTGTTGTAGTTTTCTTAGTATAAAATTAGAGACTGGTATGTAGTAGGTGATTCTCAAATGTTCTGTGAGTGAATGAATGAATAAAAAACTAAAAGTGATCTTTAATCCTTCATCTGGGTACCAATGCCTAATCTTGGTGGATACTTAGAGAATGCACAGTGTCTTCCTGATACATTCCTATTCTCCAATTCACAGGCAGCAAGCTTTCATTAGATACTCATTTACAGGGCATTTCCTATAGACAATTTTTAAATTTGAGTATATTTGACTTTGACTTAGGAAAAAAAAAAAAAAGAAGAAGAAAAGACCTTGAAAGGCTCATGACTTACAGAGTTTCCAGAGTGAGGCGTCTGAAATTCTGCATCTGGTTTCTCTGACTCCTAAAGGTGAGGGTCACACTTGCTGAGCCCCTCTGCCTCCACACAAAGCTGACAGCGAGGGCCATGGGTTTATGTCTCTACCCATCCTTCCCAGATGACATTTGCATTTTAAAAAGGTCCTTCTACTCTTCTCAGGTGGTTCTGCAGAGTGCAGTCTCGGCCTCTGGGGCCCAGGGAACCTTTCAGAAGGTCTACAAACTATTTTTGTAATAATTCTCAGACGTTATTTGCCTTTTTCTCTCTAAGTTAATGTTGGCAATGATGGTGTAGCGGTGGCTCTAGCTGCCAGCACTTCTGAATAAATCCAGGTGCTGGTCCTCCACTGTCACCGCAAGCTTCAAGACCACACTCAAGCAGGGGGTGGGGCTTATTTCTTTAATATTTATGAGGAAGCAGTAAGTACTGTGACTTTTGTTAAATCTGGACCCTTGAGGACACATACATTTAAAACATTTTCTGTGACAAAACGGAACACACACAAAGCAGAACATCTTGCATTCTTAAGGAAAGGCACTTGTGTGACCATTTTAGCTATGAGTTGAACTAGACACTTTTGCGTGGAACAATATTATTTTTCCTTGAAGAAATGATTGACAGGCACACTGGTTGTTAAGTCTTGGCAGACACTTTCTTTAAAAAAAAAAAAAAAGAAAGAAAAAAGGGAACAAAGCAAGCCTGTCACTTCAAGGAAAACAAGTGACAGGACTTGATGTCAATGACAAAATTTGAGTGTTGGAGCAAAAATTAGAATTTTGAAAAATTTGTATCTGCTACAGTGAGCTTGACATTTTCTCAATATTTCAAGATTCTTTTTGATCAGATTGATGGTGATATTAATGGATGTTATTTTTTAAAAAAAATATTATAAAATGGGATATATAAACATCTAGGAGATCCACATAATTCAAAAAACTCAATATTTTCCAAATGATCAACTATGGTGTTGGAAAATGGTACCTGGAAGAGCCATTAAAAGCTCATGTCAGATCTATGGATTTCAATAAGGGAGTGTATGAAAAGTTTGCAGATACGTGTATGAGTTCTGTAGTGCGACTAACATGCTTTGGTTTAATAATAATAATAATAATAATAATAATAATAATTAATAATAATAATAATAATAATAAAAGGTCTCTGCAATTATCTAAGAAGGCTATAAAATACCCTTCCCTTTCCCATGATTTTCACTCAAACAACTTACCACAGGAGACTGAAAACAGGGACAGTTAGAACCTTCTCCTCCTCTTAGCCTTTGTCTCTTCATTTTTCTGGATATAAAACAGAAGCCCAGGTTAGCACCAGGGAAGGAAGGAGAGAGGATAATCTAGAGAAATAGGTAAGAAGATGAGCCCCAGAAGGTGGTCGATGGCGTTTGAGGCTTTACATATCATCTATGAAAAGTTGGAAGAGTCACCTCAGCTTCAGAGGCAGCAGATGCCACCTTCTCCGTGGGGTTCTCTTCACACACGTGATCAGAATGGGGAAGGCAGCCACTCTGTTGCGCAGGCTGCGCCCCCTTCTTCCTTCGCTTAGCAAAGGGCGCTGCAAGGTGCCTGGAACAGAGATTTGCTTATGTGGATTAAAGTCAAGATTCCCAGTAGCTCCTGCTGCCTTCTCTTAAGACAGACATCAAAAGGTTTTTTTTTTAAGTATTAAACAGTACT
This sequence comes from Apodemus agrarius, assembly GCA_964023405.1. NCBI lineage: Eukaryota > Metazoa > Chordata > Mammalia > Rodentia > Muridae > Apodemus > Apodemus agrarius. Next base: position 19,168,675 of record OZ030015.1, read on the forward strand.
AAGTATTTTTGTTTTGTAAACTATTTTATATTTTTATCCAGAAAATTTCTGTTTATACATATTTGATTATTCTTAAAGAAATTCATAATTACTTATTTTACGTTTTTCTCAATTATAATCTCAGAGGTGGTAACTACTGAGGGAGAGGTGCATAAGGGGAGTGTGACACATTTCCTGCCCCTAGAGCACCGCCAGACCATTGATCCCCAAAATCCCCACGATCCCCACGTATGCTGATGATGGCCGTTGGCCTGAAGCTGATCTGCTGTCTCTTCTATTTTACTTTCAATCCTTCTTTCTGGGGAATAGACTCCTCCCCCACCCACCCATTACTCAGAGCAAATGATGCCATAATTAAACAGATACGGTTCTCAGGGATGAGGAATGGAGGTGGTCATGAGTCTGTGGAGGACAAGGGACAAGCCCTCTGTTTAGTCTTTAGCACCATGAGAAAGGATCTAGACAACATAACCATAGAGGCCATAAAAGCCTACATGGTCCTTTGTAGAAATTGTTCATTGTGAGACTTGGTCTTGAACTTGGCATTATGAGGAGACACATGTACCCTCCGGTCCAATGACTAATGCATTAATTATCCAGGGTGATCTTGGGACAACAAGGATAGAGAGTTAAAGTGGTCTCAAGAAGAAAAGGCACGCATACGAAAAGAAGGATTCTATAGAAAATAAGCAAATGAGAGATGGGTTTATCTTATAGGAGGAAGGCTTAGATATGATCTGGAAACAAAGCCTATTAGAAGGCGAGTATCTGAGGCCATGGAGTTGCTAGGGCAGGAAACAAAGAGTAGAGAATTAAGAGATGACATACATACATACATACATACATACATACATAATACATACATATAAACAGTACTTCATTCTCCTAGGAAGAACAGAAGGATCAGAGACAGCAATAACTAGAGAGCTAGTCAACATTAGAGAGGTAGCTGCTCTACTTGGATAAATTTTAAAACTTGGTAGGAAATCATTTCAGCCTTAGTAGTAATCATTTCACCCTTCTTTCTGTTCTTACACGAAGACAGTTACTAAAGACTGCTGTCTGATGTACTAGGAAAACCACAAGAGCTGTGCCCAGCTACCCGTGAACAGGCTGTGTAAAAACTATAAGGAAATGTGCTTTTGCTTTGTGTTTGGATTCTGTTTTAAGGAATCGGGGGTTGGGACTAGCGATCTAGGACTCATAGAATGTATGTAAATTTAAGGATTTCTAAAAAAAAAAAAAAATTAACAATATTCAAGGTCTTAATGGTCTTGATTTGGTAAATAAAAGACTGCGTTCAGTCTCTGGCCAGGAGAAGGCAAAAGGAGAGAAGGGGAAAGGGAGAATGGAGAAGCAGGAGGATGAGAATCCCGGGGAAAGATGGCGCACATGGCCTGGCAGCTTGCATCCACCACTGACCCCGAGTCATCATTGAATCAGTGTCGCTCCCGTTCCCGTTCTCAGTCCTCTCCTCACGCTGAGGCTGGACCTCGCTAGGAGAACTCACATATACCAAGGTGCTTTAGGGACTCAATTATTTTTAAAAGCATGAAGGGAATTTCATAACAAAATTATGGGTTGCTGCTATAATTTAAAAAAGAAATAGTGACTGATATTGTCCACCAGTCCGTAGGGGGCTGGGCAAGCAAACTTTTTATGTCAAAAATCCAAACAGGCACCCTAAGAACCCCGGACCACTCTTTTCACTACATCATTAATCCCAAACTCAGGCTTGAGAGCAAGCAGCGCAGTGAATCCGGCGTCTGATTCAGGTCCTTTTGTGGCTCGCGACCTTCAGCCTACAGGACTGGGCGAAGATCTTTATACAACTCTACAGTTAGTTCTGGCTCCCAATGTGAGTCCCCAAGCCAACAGTACTTCTTGGTAGGGACTATGGGACACACAGAAAACATGTGTCCAATTAATCACCTTACTAGGGAGTTGGGATAGCCCTTTGGACAGGAAGGGAGAGGCCTGAGAGGCAGAAGAAGAGTAAACATCTTCATCCAAATCAAGACTGAGGTCAGCTGCCCGGCCTTTTCTTGTGGCTGCAGTTCCTGTGGCTACTGCCCACGGCTTCCCCTACTCCATTTCACTGTCCCTTGAGGCTGCCTCCTGCCCTGTCCTTCCCACGCCAGCTGCCAGCCCAGTGCGTGGATTTGTGGGTTGGGCACTAATTACTGGCTGTCCTGGGCAACCCGCCCTTTCTAATTCAGCTTCGACACAAATAGCTAGAAAGGTTGATTGCACAGCTAGAGTTCCCTCGGCAGTGCACTAAATGGGTTCCCTTCTAGAAACTGGACTTCTGTTCTCAGGAGCTGTTCCCAGTCACCTAGTAGATGCTTAGCAGGCCCTTTGAATGATGAAGTCGAGAACCATGAAATCTTGGAAGTTCTAAGCATCTCGATCTCGTTTCTCCACTAGTCACCACTAGCCTCTGCTTGGACCACTGTAGTGAGCCAAAACATAACAACATCTTTTGTTAGTAGAAAAGCCTTTCTGCTTCTCTGAAAGAGGTGACATGGCACAGTGGTCAAGCCACTCAGTCCTGGGTTTTAATCTGTTACACATAGAACCTCGAACAGGTCGCTTTTTCTCTCTTTGTCTTAGGTTCCTTGCCTAACCTCGTCACAAATCACTGCTCCGTGGAGAGATAGGATGCCTTTGATGTGGAGGATTGTCCATGTCTCGGCCCAGATTTGGTGCTGACAAAGCCTGTTCCTACGTGGAGTCTCCTATAGCCTTTGAGGAAATCTAGTGGCATGTCACCATTGTAAATTAAGTGGCACCGACAGAATAGGTTGTGGAGATGTGCATCTGTGAGCAAACTTACTTGTGGGAGCTGGGGCAAGTTATTTTACTTTTTTTTAACTTTCTAGGGTTTTTTTCTTCTATCTCTGAGTGAGAATGAGCGATGGTTCTGGCTTAAAGGACAATCAGAAGGAAGCACATAAGAGACACAAAGGTTGGGTGTCTCTTTTGTCACAAATGGCCTGAGCAAGACACATTGTAGACTTCATTGGCTGTCCTTTGAAAATGCCCACTCTACTTTTTAGATCTATATAAAGTCAAATCTTCCTTCCAGGTAGATCCTTGGTTGTGATGCTCCTCACAGTTTTCCCTCCACTACTGTAGACTTATCCAGCACATTCGAGGCAGTTCTCAGATACGGTTTCTAAGACCATTAAGCCATGATGAGACGGTTCCCTGGACGGTCTCCAGTTTTTCAGTGTTCCTGTCAAAATGTGCCCAGTCAGACTTAAATTTACAAACTGACCATATGCAAATTGATTAGCTCAAAGAACTTGAAGACCGTCGCCTTCATCCTGTGTGACAATAAGCTTCTTTGAATGCAGCAACATACCAAGTGGCAGGCAGGCCATATTGTAGATCACAGCATCTAATACCCACCTCCAATCCTGGTGTCACCTACACACTTACAATTCTTAAGCATGGCTCCACACTCAGGAAATAGGATGTTTTTAATCCCACACATAAGACTATTTCTCTTATTTTTCCCACATAATGGAAAATGACAAACAATACTTGCATATATTTAAAATATACAGTGGGATGTCTTGAGATGATTGCTTCTACAGAGCCCATGAACACATCCATGCCTCACATCATTACCTTCATGTGTGCTAAGAAATGGTCTTAGCAAAGAATGAGTGCATATATATACCTTATAATGTTTTACTAAGTCCTGAAAAAAATCATTCCCATTCTTTTGACCTACTTTCTTGTCTAGCCCCTTAAAAATAAGCCTGAATTGTGTTACTACGCATGGCACAAACTTATTCCTATTCCTATTCCTATTGCTAGTCACAGAGATCAGCTTGTTTATTAATTGAAGAGGATAGGCCAAGCCAGAGTTCCATGAGTGAAACAGAAGCCAGTCTCTCTACCCAAGTGAATAGAATCTCTGGTTTCTTGTACACTCATTGTATGCTTTGTGTGTGTCTGTGTGTGTGTGTGTGAGGGGGGATACTTAAATATGTCTTCCACTTATTAACTAAAAAAGAAGAAAATACTAATAAAGTCCTTACCATTTATTGAATGAAATCATTTTCACTTGTATAAATGATTTAAAGATATACACATGGAGAAGAGACTCAGAGATGTATGTATGTATCAAGCACAAAAGGCCCTTTTACCTCTCCAGGATGCTGTGTTACTTTGCTGAGATGATATATTTGAAAGGGCCTTTCCACTGTAACATCTCTGATGGATGTGAATTATTATTCCATAGGTTAGTTGAAAATGGGACTGAGTGAGAGAAATCAGGTGCACTTGGTGTGATTTCTTCTCAGCAAATGCATAGGACTCCTGGAAATTGCAAATTTATTCTTCTCTAATATACTTACCAGTCTACTTTCAATTATTAGTTGTTTTACTTTATGTACAATACAAAGTTTATAAATTCTGCATTTATGTCTTTTTTTTTTCAAAAAAGCAGAACATTTATTCTTCCCTGGTGATGTGGCTTCAATGTGAAATATCTCCCACAGGCTCATGCATTTGAACACTCAGTCCCCTAGCTGAGAATGCTGTTTGGGAAGGTTATAGAATGCTGTTAGGTGGACTCTCACTGAAGGAGGTGAATCTCTAGGAGTAGGCTTCGTGGTTTTGTAGGCCACCCCACTGTCTGTTGACTCTTTGCTTCCTGACTACGGAGACAATGTGGCCAGTTGCTCGCCCACTCTTGATGCTGTGCCTTTCCCTCCATGATGGGCTATACCTCCTTTAACTGTAAGCAAAATAAGCATGTCTTCCATTACATTTCTTCTTGTTAGATATTCTGTCACATCAACAATATAAGTGTCCTTAATACTTGGGACCTTTCCTATCAAGCAATATTATTTTGTTGGTTTGATTTTTGCCTACAAGATTTTATATATATATATATATATATATATATATATATATCCAAGTGAAGAAAAACAGTAAGTAGGGAGTTACATAAAGTATAACAGAAAGAAACTTAGAAGTGCGTTTGATGGTTAGAAATTGGTTAGCGTGGGTTACCAGCATCAGAAAATTTCCCATCACAAAGACTGGAACTCTGAATGCATTTGATTGTGACTTCCCCATTCTCATACTAGGAATCCTCTCCATACTGTGTGGATAGCCAAGGAATCTGCCATTTCCCTCCCACATTCTCCCAGGCTCCCTTCTGTCTGCAGCAGGGCTCAGCAGCAGAGATGACCCTAGGGGCCATGTGGTTCACTCCTGTCAGACTGTGGTCAGTGCACTGAGACACACTGAGCTAAGAGAAACCACCGGGAAAGTCTGTGGGGAATCTTATAATGATGGAGAAGCGAGGGCTTGTTGCTACACTCCATGCACAGAGTGTCTAGAGCTGCAATCCACCCAGGCACTTTTTGCCCAGAGTCCTAACTGTGGGATTTCAATTTATGTGCATTCCAAACACAGATTGAGCTCATATTTCACACCAGGCACTAAGTTAAGTGCTGTAGCCACACAATCAAGCTACACATATTCCCTAGGAAACATTTAAGGGGAGATAGTGTTTGGGGTGAGTTTTCAAGAGGTGCTAGCTATTGACTGGGAGACAAAGACTGATACGGAGACGAAGAGCAATCCAGAGAGTGAGAACACCAGAGGAAAAGAAGGCCGAGAAGCAGGAAATGGCCTGTCAGACCTCATAAACTGTAAATACCTCTGGATGACTGTATAATGCACTGTCTCTGGGAAGGGGGTGGGGCATCGCTGGAGAGGATGGTTAGCATCGGGATAGGAAGGCAAGGAGTTGCTGGTTACTTGAACTCCTTGTGAAACTATACTGATTTCTCCAAAGACTCGTCATCAATGAGAAATCCACATAGTTGTGTTTCAGAGAGAGAACTCTCTAGAGAGAGCTGTGAAGAGTAAATGAGCATAGAAACATCCTGAAACCCAAAGGGACCAATGGAGAGGGAGAAAGGACGGCAGTGACAGCGGTGGTGGAGTCCGACGGAAGCAGTGGCCAACCGTGGAACCAGAACAGAGGGGACTAAAGTGACTAATATGGGAGGAAGGCACAGTAGAAAATGATATTAAGGTGACTTCGGAGACAGAGGGATGAGAGGAAAGAGGCTTCAGTGGTGGGAAGAGTCTGGGACAATTCTCACACTTTTCAGTTGGCTCATTGTATCAGTGAAGGTTCCTTCACCACGGATAGGGCATGAAGTGTTCCGAGTGAGATGACGAGCTTGCCTTTGACATGTTGAGAATTGGTTCTTCGGGATTCTTAAGCAGATAGTGCAAGTTGGCAGTTTTATAGGAGGAGCTGTAGCTCACTTTTAAGATGTGGGTGCACGGCTGGGCACAAGCTCGTCAATGTGTGAAAAATCAGTTTAAATTCATAGGTTATGTGAAGGAGTAGATATCATAACTGATGCTCAGTCACACCTATCTAACTGACCTATAAACTTCTCAGAGGACTCTCATCTGGCCCATCGGGAGACACGCTTGTATAGTATGGCCTGCCATGCTGTCTGTCCTAATGTCCATAGCTAATTGGTCCAAATGGAACCAATCAGATAACAGTCAGGGAATTTAATTTTGGAACATCTTGTACAATATTTCTAAGTTTGTTTTTTTTTGTTTTTTTTTACTCTAGAGATGTGAAGTCAGGCTGTGTGGGACAGCTTTATGAAAAGATAAATAAATCAAGGGGAGAGAAGGGGGGAGGAATGGGGGTGAGAGGGTCGGGGAGAGTCTAGAATTCTTGAGATTCTGATAGCCTCCATGACACGAAAGTTTTGCGATAATTAGGGAAATGTATTTACTGATTGCTTAAGTTGATCCACCGGTTTGATGCAATCACCATTATGGTCCTAGATTGCATCTTTTCAGAAACTGACACACAGGTTCCAAAATTCTTACAGGAATATAAGGAAGCAGGAATCACCAGAATGATAGTAAAACAGAAAATTTGGGGAGGATTTAGACGGTCTGATACATTACAGCTTAATATGAGGCTACATTAATCTCAAAATGTCAGAATCCTGACATGGAGTCTGGAAGAGAACTGAGACTCTAGAGAGAGCACTCACACTGATGAGCAAAATGATTTCCAGCAAGGTGTTTGTGGAATTTAGATTCCAAAGAAGGATGTCTTGTGACTCACAGTACAGTGCCCCTTTTTAAAAAAACACACAACATTAAAAGATTAGATCAGCCTCAACCAGGGCAAGGAAAGGAAATATATGATACGGGGCTGAGGGAGGCCAGATGGCCCTAGTTAATGTGGGGCTTTAAGGTAGTCCATGCTAGAAAAGACCTAAAATCTCACCCATATGTAAAGGAGGCCATGATAATGAGAACATGCTGAGAAAAAATGAAAAACAGGGGAAGAAACCGTACCAACTGTCCAACAGCGATGACAAAGGCCGGGGCTGGCTCGTGTCACATTGGCTAGATCCCGGACACATTTCTACATGTTCTGAGTGTATTAATTCATTTAAGTACTCACCAAACTGTAATAGGCACCAGCATTAAGCACAGGGAAAAAAAAAACCTGAAGACAGAGTTTTTACGACTTACCCACGGCGAGGGAGTTGGCAGTGTTAACGAAGTGGTTTTCAGCCCCAACTGCACATCAGAATCACCCCAGGAACCTGTAAAACACACCGTGCTCAGCCAGCCGCTCACCCCAATTAAATCAGACTCAGCGGTGAGACGTTAAACCTTCCCAGGTGCTTCCAATGTGCAGTCAAGGCTACGAGGCATTGTGTTAAGGCAGAATAAATTCTTCCTCAATGAACAGCGTGAGCAGCCTTAGCCCGCTTGGCATTATTGCATCCGCCGGGCACCGAGACAATGTATCGCAGGAGTCGGCCTTGAGGACTTCAAAATAAAAATTCTTGGGACTCAAGCCAGGCCTTGGATCCTTCAGAAACCCTTAGCTGTCTGTGGCCTTGTTGTCTGTGGAGACATGGTTTTCTTTCTTTGGACAAGGACTCATTGCATAGCCCAGGCTAGCATGGAGCTGTCAGTGTAGCCCAGGCTAGTATGGAGCTGTCAATCCTCCTGCCTCTGCCTTGTGGTTTCTAGATTACAGGGATATATCACACCACACCCAGCTTGCCCTCTACCTACTGTTTAGCAGACTTATTCAAATATGGGTTACCTGTCTCTGCCGTGGGTTCAGCAGTAGACAAGCCAAGATCCATGGTTTCCTGTTTAGCCTGAGAAAGGCTTCTTTTTGTGAGCTCAGTCTGCATTATATTGTTGGACTAATATTTATACCTACATATCAGGTTTGCTATGCAGAATAAAAAAAGGAAAGGCACACACACACACACACACACACACACACACTTTTCACTCAGTGAGGTCATAATTACCAGGACAGTCATGTACCACATTCCCATCCAGAGTGGGCTGCATATCCTACAGTGGTCCCAGGAGATTGCATCATGTGACATGGGTAGCTCTCTCAGGGTAGGTGAGCTCTGTCTGTGATCTTCACACAATGATGAAACAGCCTGAGGACACATGTCTCAGAATATGACCCCTTTCTTTCAGCCATGCATCCCTATCTGCTGTTCTTTCACCCTGGGGTTGGCACGAAATTTACATGTCAATCTCACTCTTTTTTTTTTTTTTTTTTTTTTTTTTGGTTTTTTTCGAGACAGAGTTTCTCTGTGTAGTCCTGGCTGTCCTGGAACTCACTCTGTAGACCAAGCTGGCCTCGAACTCAGAAATCCGCCTGCCTCTGCCTCCCAAGTGCTGGGATTACAGGCATGCGCCACCACGCCCGGCTCGTCAATCTCACTCTTATTTGGAGACAATGCTCAAGTGCACTTACAGCGTGAGAAGCTTTGGAGCACCAAAGAGAAAGGAAGCAGTGAAAAGAGACTGTGGAACCAGAAACCTAGAACCATTGTGTCATAGCCGGTAAGAACCATAGCTTCTTTCTAGACCAATCCTCCATCTTTGTAGAGCTAAGAAGCAAAGTCCAGCTTAGGGTAGAGTCTTGCCAGGGAGAGCAACAATTTATAGAACATTAATTGAAGAGATTTCTAAATGGATGGGGGCTTCAGTTTACAAATGAGCTCTCACTGGTGATTCAGACCAAGGCTCCTTAACCTTTTCCCAACCCCAACCCCAACCCCTTTCACATTCTAGCATGCTCCATTCCAAACATACACTAATTTGGAAGTCACATGCTTGGACATAGCAGTAGACAAACACTGAAAGTCTGTTTTCTATAACAGAAACATTATATTTCTATAAAAGTAGACCTCAGGTATGTAGGTATATAAAATCTATATAGAAAGTATCTAAATCAAACATTTTCAGGTGATGAATCATAATAAAATTGTATTTTAGAAGAATTTTTGATATTTATGTGTATATGAAATGTTACTGTTCATTAAGGACAAAAATTAATTTGTATGTGAATGAAATTAATATCTTTATTTTTTACATAAAGAATTAATCCTTGAATGCATATTTCATATTGCAGGCCAGGACTTAGCATCTTGGATGTTTTCTAGACTTTATTGACATTTTTATTTTTTAATTATTAATGCTGAAAATTCCTCTTCACATAATTTCAAAGTTATTGGAAGTTCTGTCCCAATCCCAAGGCATAATTCATTCAGTGATTTTTTTTTTATAAAGCTCAAATTTGCAACTCCTTTTTTAATAAAAATACATATATGTATATGTGCACATACATGGGTACATTCAAGCATGGACACACACACATGCATGTACACATGCCATGGCATGCATGTGGAGGCCAGAGGATAAGGTGCAGGATCACATGAGTCACAGGAATTGAACTCAGGTTGTCAGACTTGGTGGCAAAACCTCTACTCACTGATCCATCTTGCTGGCCCTCAAGGATTTTAAAAATCTAACATTCTAACATTACCCACTCTCTAGATATACTAATTTGATACTTAGACACCGAGGAATGATGGCAGGAAGAACATTTAAAGCCTCTTTTCCATAATTAGAACATTATGTTTCTATAAGAGCAGGAAAAAAAAACTTTGTATGCACAGCAGAAAACACTGTAATTCACAGCATAGAAGAGTCTGGAATCTGAGTGCAGGCGCAGTTTCCAAAGTTTGGTTGGTGCTGCCAGGTGTGCTGAGGCAAAGTGTCAAGTGTTCTGGACGTGTGCTCAAAGCTGCAGTGATGTCACCCCTAACCATTGAGCCACCTCTCTAGCCCCAGTGGAGGGCTGCCCCGTCCTAGTTTATAAAACACCTGAAGTTGGGCGAATGAAAGGAAGCCCAGCTAATGGTGCTCAGAGGACAGAGGGCGGGGGAAGACACCTGGAAAGGTAGAGTCAGATGGTGGATGCTCCCAGACAGAGGGGCAGGAAGCATCTGAAGAGAGCAGATGCAGGACATGATTGGGGGGGTGGGGGGTGGGGGGGAGGGTCCTTCCATCTTAACATTTCTTTATGCTTCAGGCTCTTGGCTGTAATAATGTTATTCTCTCAGAAGCTGGGGCTTGGTAGAAGGAGGCAGACTGTGGATCTCTCAGAGCACAGTTCTTCGGGTAACAGCTTGTGTGGGTGTCAGGTACATCACCGTATCACTGTGGACACAGAAAGAAATGGCCCAGACTGGGCTCGGAAATCCACCGTCCCCCATTTTTGGAGTCCAGAAACCCACATCAAGATGTCAGCGTGGATGAGCCCTTGGGCAGCCTGTGAAAACGAGATGTTCCGAGCGTTTCTTGAAACTTTTGGGGTCCTCAGGACCTCACCGGCTTACAGAAAATATTTCCTCTGCACATGTTTCTCTACGTCCGAATTTCCCCTTTTCTGAGAGCAATGGCTGTGCTGTAGTAGGGCCTGCTCCAAGCATCTTGCCTTAACTTGACCACTGAAGATCCTAAATTTTTAAATTTGTATTTATTTGATGCACATGAGTGCTCTACCTGCATGTGTTGGAATCGGGACCTCTGAAACCTGTGACATCACGTGGGCGACAGCATGACTTGCACACCTGTTGCCAGGGCAACAGGCACCATATTCCCAGAATCTACTTGACTCACCTTTCACCTTTACCTGTGACTATGTCACCGTCCATATATAAAGAAAGCCCGCCTCTGTCCCCTCCTTCTCTTGCTGCTGCCACCTTACCCTTTCCTCTCTCAATAAACCTCATGTGGAACTAACTGCTTGGCCTGGTGTGCTCTTCCTGGAGCCACCCAACAGTCCTAACAGCATGTACACCTGTGTGCCAGAAGAGGGCATCAGATCCCATTACACACAGCTCAGAGCCACCATGTGGTTTCTGGGAATTGAACTCAGGACCCGTGAAAGAGCAGGCAGTGAGTGCTCTTAACTGCTGAGCCAGTTCTCCAGCCCAAAGATCCTATTTTTAAAATTACTCTTAGGATGTTCATCAGGCTGGGCCCCAAAACCTCTGCTCAAATGATCCTACTGCCTGTTTCCCAACTAGCAGAGTGCATACCATCATGTCCAGATAAAGTCACCTTTAAAAAAAAAAATCTTTGTTTACACATGTACAGACACATGCTTGTTCATGTGTGGGAGCATGGAAGTACATGTACCCGTGGAAATGCTTTCCACATTATTTGGAACTGGTTGCGCCCCACCCCCCCACCCCCACCTCTGCTGCATACACTAGGCAGACTAGCTGGACCAGAGCTCCCAGAGACCTTACTTAACGCCATCTCTCATCTCACTGTAGCATGGGCATTACAGATGTGTGCTGCCACATCTGGCCTTACTGGATTCAAGTTCAGGTTCTCACACTGTGCCTGCGCAGTCATCTCCCTAGTCCTAAAGACCCTCCCTATTTCTAAGTAAAGTCAGAGTAGTTACCTATGTGTGTCTTGTTTTTCTCATTGTGATTGAGGTACCTGGCAATGTAAAGGAGAGGGGGGTTATTTTGGCTTAAAATATGAGGTGCTGCAGCTCCTCAGAGTGGAGAAGGCGTGGGGTTTGGCTGGTTCTGTTGTCTCTGAAGCCAGGAAACAGAGGGTGGAGAGAAAGTGGAGCCTGGCTATCAAATGTCAAATCCTGCTCCTCAGTGATTTACTTACTCTAGCAAGGCTGTGCATCTTAGAGGCTCTACAGCCTTCCAACAGAAGCCATTGGGAATCAATGTCCAAGCAGATAGATCTGTGGGAGACATCTCACATTCAGAGTATAGCACAGCCCATGCTTCTTTCTCTTTTACGTAGACTGGACCCACACAAACTGTCACTGGCTCTTAGAGTTTCTTGATCCTCTGTTTTGTTCTAACCCAGGGCTGTGTGGCTTCAAGGTGCATTCTCTATTGCTTTCTATCTGGAGAATAATAGGGAAACCCCACATCTCTCTGTTGGGACCTCACTCTGAGGAACCTCTCCAAGGCGTCAAAGACATCTTGCTAAAGCTGTTGGTAGGAGCTGTTACAGAAAGAAGAACCTTGGTGATCACATGATTACTTACCTGAGGGAAAGGACCAGGGTCCCCAAATTAACTTATTCCTGTCCCCAGGTAAATACTAGAGCCAAGATATGAACCGGAGCTTATGTGAGGTCTGGTACTCTTCTGGCTGGCTGTATTTATGTACAGCATTTTAACAGATACTGCAAGAAAACCAAAGAAGTATGGCATCCCATCAGGTTAAGGAGCCCATCATTTTACACTTCTGTGTCTCTGAATGAGGGATGCTACTTAGCACTCACAGCAGGTCCAGCTGGCAGGAGTCTCCCTCTCCCTTCTCCATCTCCCTTTCCCTCTCCCTCTCTCCTCCCTCTCCCTCTCTCCTCCCTCTCCCTCTTCCTCTCTCCTCCCTCTCCCTCTCCCTCTCCCTCTCCTCCTTCTCCTTCTCCTTCTCCCTCTCCCTCTCCCTCTCTCCTCCCTCTCCCTCTCTCCACCCTCTCCCTCTCCCTCTCCTCCTTCTCCATCTCCCTTCCCCTCTCCTTCTCCCTCTCCCTCTTTCTAGTGGAATTTACCAGTAAGCATAAAGTTTAACCTAAGAGTCTTAAACCTAATAAAATCGAGTTTGAGAATCAGCCCAAGGAAAAATATGATTTTTGAAGAGGATATATTTGTCATTCGGTGTTACAATAAACATCACATGAAAGGATAAAATGGAATTGAAAATGATCACGTTGACAACACAGACAAGAAGGAGGACATTGACGATTAACGCGTCTTGGGACTGTCAATCATATTCTGAATCCTTCCGAAGGAGTCTCCTTGCTTATCAGGTAAAGGTAAATTCCTTCCAAGACTGGACAAGCACTTTTCGTTTTCAAGTCTCCACCATCATCTTGCACCACAAATCCTGGCTCTCCCCACAGTGGTCCCCAATCCCTCAACACCACGGACTTCCAGCACAGTGATTCTGCCATCCTGGCCCCTTCCTGGAGTGCTTTTCACTGCATGTCACTTGCTGAGAGAAAAAGACCAGAATTCCCTGGCTAGGTCAAATCATGTTGTCTTAAAGCAACACACGTGGTTTTCTTTGTGGTCGCCGTCTCCTCTCAGGACAGTTACAGACGTGCGTGTGATCATCTTGGTTACCATCAATTTTCTCCATTAGACTTGAGGCTCCTTGAGGATAGATTGCTATCTGGGTTTGTCCTTGCTGTATCATGACAACTGGCACAGACTCCTGCACCTAGATGACAGTTAACTATTTGATAAATGAATTATAGATGGTTGTATTTACAAAAGAATTCATGGCGGCTGTATAATTCGCTATGCATCTCGAGAAGCAGCAAGAAATCAGCATAGTCACTGCATCACACAAACATGGAGTCAAGTGTTCTGCCTCTTGAGGAACTACTGGGATAATTAATATGTAAAAGCACGTTGCAGTGTTTGAACTACACATATCTCCTATGTCTTGTTAATGCGTGTTTTTCACCCTAATAGAAATCAGGTTTAAAATCACACTTGATTGCGTGTTTTTATATATTCAAAGTGCCTTGCTGCACCTGGGACAGGGGAGACTCCCAAGAATCAATGGGGGTGACCATAGCTGGGACTCACAGAATTGAGGAAATTGAACCTGAAGAAGCTACATCCTGTAGCCAGTGGAGTTATAGGGACACCAACACACTCACAAGACTTTTGTTCCAAAATGTATCCTGCCTGCAAGAAGTACAGGGATGGGGGATGAAACAGAGACTGAGGGAAAAGCCCAACAATAACCAGCCCAAGTAGAGACCCATCCCATGGACAAGCACCAATCCCTGACACTGTTAATGATACTCTGTGATACTCTGTTATACATGCGGACAGGAGTCTAGCATGGCTGTCCTCTGAGAGGCTCCACCCAGTAGCTAACTCAGACAGATGCAGACACCCACAGCCAAACAGTGGATGGAGCTTGGGACTCTTATGGAAGAGTTGGGGGAAGGATTGTGGGCCCCAAAAGAGATAGTAATTCCACAGGAAGACCAACGGAGTCAACCTGGACCCTTGGGGCTCTCAGAGACTGAAAGACCAATGAAGGAGCATACACGGGCTGGACACAGGCCTCCCCACACGTATGCAGCAGATGTGCAGCTCCATCTTCATGTGGGTCCCGAACAAGTGGAGCGGGGACTATTTCAAAAGCTGTTGCTTGTCTGTGGGATATGTTCTAGCTGGACTGCCTTGTCTGGCCTTAGTGGAAGAGGATGCACCTAGCCCCACAGAGACTTAATGTGGCAGGGTGGGGGTGATACCCAGGGGAGGCCTCCAGCCTCTCAGAGGGGAAGGGGACAGAGGAAGGGGAGAAAAGATAGTGAGAGGGGGCGACCGAGAAGAGGGGCAGTGAACAGGATGTAAAGTGAATAAATACATAAACAAATAAATAAATTGTGCTTTGCTGCACAAGAGGGTCCATAAATGCCCATCAGCTGAATGTACTGTATTTAACCAGCAGTGATTCTGGGTGACACTATCCAGATGATTGAGTCTAATTTTGCTTTGTGTCTAAATTCATATCTAAATAGGAACGACGGAGATCACTTTCGTGTCTTTTAGGAGATCACTTATACACGGCAAGAACTCATTCAGAACAACAAGCTAACTAACACAGTCTGCTTTCCAGTCTACTCTGCCTGCACAATCTCTTTGATTGATCCACATTACCCCGTGGATGTCACCAGTCCGTGGTTCCAAAACGGGACCCCCCCCAAGCAAGTGTTTTCTTCAACTCCCTCCCCCCACCCCCACCCCACCCCCGCTAGCCAGTGAGTTGCCTCTGTGTTCCCCACGGCCGCTTAGAAGCTCTTGGTTCTTGGCAGCCTTTCAGGACCATCCTTTACTCTAGCAATCCTTACAGAGAAAGCCTTGACACGTGTGTTTAAAAATCAATTTCCTTCATTCTGCCTAAACTTTAGCAACTCTTTTCAATCCATGAATATCGGCATTCGCCCCCCCAACCCAAGAACATTATAATCGGTTTTTGCCTTTGAGCCTCACATCTAGTCGGTTTAATAACGCCATCGCTGTCTCTGTTGTGAGCCGCTATTCCCCCGCCTCTTACGCTTGCTTTGTGTTCCCGTGGCTTTGTTCTCTTTATCTTAACTAAACATTTTGTTTGTAGTCGCTGTAGATGCACCCACAGCTGTAGGACACAGTAGAGAGAGCCTGTGTGGATTCTCTTCGGTTTTCTCCTCTGGCAATGTTATGGTTTGTATGTGCTTTTCCCGGGGAGTGGCACTATTGGGAGGTGTGGCCTTGTTGGAGTGGGTGTGTCACTGTGGGTGTGGGCTTAAAACCCTCACCCTAGTTGCCTGGAAGTCAGTCTTCCACTAGCCACCTTCAGATGAAGAGATAGAACTCTCAGCTCCTCCTGCACCATATCTGCCTGGATGCTGCCATGTTTCTGCCTTGATGACAATGGACTGAACCTCTGAGCCTGTAAGCCAGCCCCAATTAAATGTTGTCTTTTATAAAACTTGCATTGGTCATGGTGTCTGTTCACAGCAGTGAAACCCAAACTAAGACAGGCAATATCTTAAAAAAAAAAAAGAAAGAAAGAAAGAAAGAAAGAAAGAAAGAAAGGAAAGAAAAAACAAAAAACGGGGGTGGGGGGTGAGGGTGAGGGGTTGCAGGTTCACAAGCAGAATACTAAACTTTCCATCACCCGCCAATCTGATTTCGATTTCACAGCTTCACCCCCTTGTACATCTGTGCCATTCAATGTGGGTGTGTGCTGAATTATGGGTAATTTAATTACATCCGTTGGTTTGCATATTCACCACGGTCAAGACACACAGTTCTGCCAATGCAACGATTCCTCGTGATGCATTTTCTCACAACAGCAGCCATCTCCTACCCACTCCCCCAGCCCCCACCCATTTCTCATCTCACTTTCTCCCCCCCACCCCCCATTCACCATCAGTTTCACATTTGGTCACTTTCCTGCTGACTTGATTTTTCTGTCACACTAATTCTGCTCCCCGCCACCCCCTCCTGCTGTCCCTTGCTTCCTCACAGTCCCATATCAGGTTTATAATTCACTCCTATCTCTTGCTCTGCCGTCCTCCCTTTCCTCTGTGGTTATTTTAACAAGCACGTGTGGAGTTCAGGAGGAAACTCGAGAACTAAGTCGTGGAGGCAGAGTCCTGGTAAATGTGTGGGTGCACTCCAGCCTCAGATGCCACTCCTCACCCGTCACGGCTCCTGGGACTCCAGGCAGGTAGAACTAGTCAGTTGGACAAAGTCTGCAGAGACACACCCGCAGACGTCGTAATCTTTTCCTGGCCTTCGTTTTTCCCGTGGACAGACTGAGGACAGCTGTCAGGGAACCTGTAGTGGAGATGGATAGACTAAGGGTAGCGGTAAGAGCACCTAAGGCACACAATCTGGATAGGAAAGTTGTTAGAACTGAGAATCCACAACAAGGATGAGATGAAAAACCGCCCTGCATTCTGATAGTTCGATGGCTACAGGAATGCTTTACATCTGTGCTGAATGTGTGAGCTTCTAGACGGCAGAGAGAAGTCCAGGGGGATCTGCTAATAAAACTTTGAAAACAGAACAGTTCTTCCCTTGAAGACTCCCCTGCATTAATAAGGGAGAATGAAGACAGAGGACCTCCACCTCCAAGGTTTTATTTGCGTGATTTAAGAGTTCCCTCTCTTGACTTTTCTGACTCCTAGTCAAATCGTGCTTTAACCACAAGTAGAATCCAATCAGGCTTCCCAGGATTGAAAGATACAATGTAGCACTGGAGAGAATTTACAATCCCTAACCCAAAGGGTTTTGTCCTGTTCCTGGACCTCCCCTGAGAAGAGGTGATGATGTAAGTTGTTAAAGCCTTAGATACTTGGTTTAGCTGCCCTATTTTGGAGTCTTATTAGGTGTGCTAGCTATGTGACCTTAGTTGATCTACCATTTTGTGCATCAACTTTCCCATCTATAAAATCGGGGTCTTTAACATCAGGACCTGCTTTTCAACAGTGTATATATGAGGATATATACATAGCATTTGAAACATTTGAGCATGCAAAGACACTTAAATGGGCACTGATCTTTTGCACTGTGTTCCAAGCACGAGGTACACAATTATTTGATGAAGCAGCTACTAGGTTTTTCATGGAGGAAACAAAGGCTCGGAGTGCTGTATAACAGCAGTAAACAAACTGGTTTAGAATAGAGAAGAGAAGGCTGATACCTCTAGCCTAAGGAAGTTGTGGAAGGTTCGCTGGGAGAGCCGGCTGATGAATGCAGGAAGAAGGGAGGGCCACCCAAGTCATCATCGATGAAGGAAAAAGCAAAGCCTTCCAGTGGCCAAGGTTTTAGATTCCACAGAAAAAGAGCGCCATTTAAAAGTAGGTTTGGATCAGCAACGTCACTCTGTTCATTATCCCTTGATTGCACAATGCATCCTAGAGTACCACTATGAAGGGAAACAAGAAAAATAGCAACTATAATCCCAGTCTCAACTGGTCTCATATGTATTCTACAAATAGGGGAAGAAAAGTAGATGGAGATTGGTGCTTTTCATGCTTCCTTATCACATTACACTGTAATGAATTCCGGGGCATCGAGGAGATGAAATTTTCCAGGGATGATATCTTAAGGTCCAGCCCTCGTTTACTGCAAAATATCATCACACTATATCTCCGTAAGCATAGCTTCAGCATCAGGGTTGCAAACTCAGATGCCAACGGGGGTCAAAGAAAGTGCGATCAACTTCAGTTGCAATCCGAGAAAGGGATAGCAGGACGAAAGGTGGGCCAGGTTGGAACCTGGGATATACAGCTCGTATTAGGAACTCCCTTCTTGAAGGGACTTTCTGGCAGATCTTTCCAGTCTTTGACAGAATGCAGAAATGTAGAATTTGAAGCAAAAGCTCCCTCCATTTTAAATATTGCGGCAGATATTGTAAACAAGACTAGGTGTGCCAACTAAAGTGTTTGAATGTCACTTTTCAGCTCTTATTACCAGCTGGTTCCCAAACACGCGATGTTCTGCAGGAAATACTGGCAGTTTTAACTCATTGGGAAAAGTCAGAGTTCCTTCTCCTACCCTTAGTCTGAGAGGTACCCATTCCATTCCTCACTCCTACTGAATCCCCAGACAACACGTTAGGCAATTTGAACCCAGAGTCTTGCTGCCAAGATACTGCTGCTGAGTTTCAAGTCCCTGGCTATGAATAAGTCATCTCAGACTCCATTAGTGGAGAGCTCCTCTGGGGTGCAGCCACCATAGGAAGAGCGTGAATGACTCAGACAGAGGAGCATGCACAGCCTAATGGGTCCAGCATGTGGAGGCTTTTGAGATGCTAAGGCTGGTGTGCACGGTGTCCAGGGAGAGTGCAGGGAAGGCCTGGATGTTGTAATACGCGTCCAGCTGAACTCGCTGCCTGGCTCTTTTGCACGCTAAAGAATTTGAAATATTTGCCTCTGACCTCAAACACAAAGTGGTCTTGCACCTCAAGGAGATGGCTTATTATGAGTCCCTTATGACCTGCTCCAGCCTCCGTCCTCCTTCGAGCCTGAAGATAGAATCTAGATTTAGGTATTGCCAAACTCGTTGCAGTTCCCACAGACTCTATGCCTTTGTGCATGCCATTTTGTCCTGCTGGGATCTTTTTATGTGCCTCTGGACAACTTCTATTTGTGCTTTATAACCAGAAACAGACTTTACTACTTTAAAGGAGGGGGGGTCTTCCTGACCCTCTCTCTTGGAGTTCCTTTTGTGCACGTATAACATGAACTTACCTTTTCATGTTGTGTGGCCCTGGCCTGCTTGTCTGCCTATAGGCCTTGTTTAGGAGAGCCTCTGGAAGACAGGCAGCTTGCGATCGGCCTCCTTGTATTCCACAGGCATTCTACATGGCCATGCGGTCAATAAGCGCTTACATAACTATGGGATTAAAGCTCTGCGGTGACCACTGTGTTATCTAGCTCAGTCTTGTAACTGACCAAGCATCTTACCTTAGCCTCTGCCATCTGAGCCTCTCTGTGCATTCTGGGATCAGAAGCAGAGTGGCTGTTTCAGGGAAAGCAAGGGGGTACACAAATAATCCCAAAGCTCCGTCCCAGCCAGGCTATTCATTCCAATTCAGTAACTACCTAATGGACAAATGCTTTCCGCTCACCACATCCTCACATTCAGGAGGCACAAACAATAGACATACAAGGTTCAAGGCCAACAACGAGGTGCAGGGGACGCATATTGGACATTTATAGTGTGACAAACACAAGACCGATATGGGTAGTTGCCGCCATCCCTGTCCTACAGATAAGAAGTTAGGATTCAGAATAAAGTTCTGAAAGTCTTCTAAGTTATGAAAATGTGCGGTTAAGACTTGACCGAGTCTAATGGGAAGTCATTATCCAGTGTTATCAGGTAAATCCTGGAGAGTTTGATGAGAAGCAGAATACCAGATCTGGGTGGTAAGCAAGCTGAATATAATTGAGTAAGCTGCCAGAACAGGCATGGGATCTTGGGAACCAGAAACAAGCCAGAGATGAACCAGAGGCACAATATTGGATTGACATCAAATTACTGCAGGCTTTTTATGAATTCCTTGTTTATGATGAAAGCCACACTGAGGTTGCCTACCTTGAAGCTTACCAATAAAAGGACAGGGCTATAACCTGCTTTAGAGAACCCTTCAGTGGGTGTGGGGCAAGATGAGCTCATCCTGATGCCTTCCATGATCTCACTGAAGAAGTGTTTCGCAACTCATGAGAGCTTTGGAATTCTTTGTCTCTGCGCCCAACCCAACGCCGAATGAGCAGGGTTTCTAGGTGGGAGAGCCTGGCATCTGTACAACCAGAAGTTACCCATGGCTGATGGGAAGTGAGGATGGAAACTCTAGTCTTGAGACAAACAAGCTTTCTGGGTTTTTGTTTGTTTGTTTATCTGAGAACAGAGCTACGAAGCCACACACGTCTAAAGGCTGGGGGTTGGGTAAGGGTTTCTGTGCTAGAACTGAAAAACTGAGTTATTTTTTATCTTTTGAAAGGATATAAGACTGGAAATCACTGCGTACCCTCTCCAAAGGTGAGACATCCCGAGGTAGCTTTCACCCCACGTTTGAAGGAAGGAATGTCCTGTGTCTAACCTTCAGGCTGTCCAAGCGAGGACTTACTGTGGAGCTATCATATGAGCTCTTTCAAAGCTCTGTCTCAAAATGGGTTTCATGGCAGGATCTCTGGTTCAGCCTCATGTCCACATGCAGGTAAGAGAGGACAGCGGTGTTTTGATTCTAGGACCCCGTGAATCTAAGGACGGAGTGCTTGTTGGCTTGAGCACATCTGCCAACTGAGTCATGGGGCAGCTAGAACTGGGTTTCCGTCCTCCAAAAGCCACCTTCCTCAACTAGAGTGACATTTGAGAGGGTCTGCTAAATATTGTGGGATTCTGAGATTCTGAAGGGGGTGGGGCTGTGAAAGGCAGCCTGTTTTCTGATCGAGCTCCACCGGATGATTCTGGAAGGGACGGAAGGTCAGTTTGCCATGCTCTCAGACACCAGGCTCCTGTCACGAGGCCCCAAGCTCCATAATTCTGTGGCCATCAGTCACGTAGGCTAACGCCCCAAGCTCCTGGTATTCTGTCTGGACTCCACCTCACAGTCACCTGGCAACAGCTAGGTATGCTCCTTCCCGCAGTTACCTGGCAACAGCAAGGTAGGCCTGGCTCACTATAAAAGGGGCTGTTTCCCCCTCCTCTCTTTCTTGTTCTTTCTTGTTGTTTTGTGTGTGTGTGTGTGTGTGTGTGTGTGTGTGTGTATATATATATATATATATATATATATATATATATATATATATATATATATATTTCTTGCCCTCTTGGGTTCCCCTTCTCTCTGCTTTCCCATCCCCCTCGCTCCATGTGGCCATGGCCAGCCTCTACTTCTCATTACAACTCTCCACCAACAATAAATGCTTCAAAACCGTGGACTGCCTCTTCTCATCTGGACCCACCGTGCTGGAGCAATGGAGCAGGTCTCCCTCTCAAGAGCCCTGTCTAATCTCCCGCAGGGAGACCTCCTTGTGCTTCCAGCCACGGTCACCGCCAAGCCAACCCGAGCCACCTGAACAAGCCAAGAACACTTGTCCCTGTGGGAACCAGCCTGAACTCCTTCTCCTTTCCCTCTTTTCCCTTTGGCCCAGGGACAGATCCAGCCCCGCAGGCCCCTACCCTCTTCTCAGCTCTTCTGCGACTTCTGCTGTGTCCAAGACTGAGAACCTGTCGTCCTTGACCCCTGTGAGGCCCGAGGACCCAAGAGCTCAGCCCTGCCATTTCCCCGGGCAACCCCAGACTGCCCTTCCCCATCCCTTGAGCGGGGTCCAGCAGCAGTGTCGTGGGGGTGCCCATGGTCCAACTCCCTGCGGCTGCCTTTGCCCAGTGGCCAGAGCCCTGGTCGCACTTGGGCCACCATTTTTAACTCACAGAAGGGGACACACTTTGTGTGCCCAGCATAACCTAACCTCACAGTGGCTGCTACCAGAGGATTTGTAGGTAACTGTGTTTCTCAGAATCCCGTGAATTCAGGATTCTGCATTTATATTACAAGCTACCAGTTAGAAATGAGGTGAGGGCCATTTTTATCTCTGCTAATGGATCATGTAAGCTCTACGAGGTGTCTATTTTTAGGTGTCTATTTTTCCTCTGTTGGCCACATCTTTTCTTAGGAGATAACTTATTTAGCTAAAGGAGATCTAGTCCATTTCTTGACTTTAGAAATGCAATAAATCTTCACAGTTATACCAAGGCCCCAGGAGGATGAACTGTATCTCACTGAATTCGAAATGAAGTGTACACAATGATGAGAATTTCCAAGAAATAACTAATTCCTCCTAATACATAGTATTTCCTGGTGTATCTGTCTTGGGATTTATTGCAGCTCTTTTTACTCTTTGTCCCCATCTGTGATTGTTTGAATGAGAATGGACTTCCTAGGCTTATATATGTGAATACTTTGTTCCTAGTTCCCCGAACTTTTTGGGAAGGATTTGGAGGTATTGGCTTGGAGGAGGAGGAGGAGGAGGAGGAGGAGGAGGAGGAGGAGGAGGAGGAGGAGGAGGAGGAGGTGTATCATAGGGGTAGGCTTTGAGATTTCATTTCCAGCGCTCTCTCTCTCCCCGCCCCCAACCTCTCTCTGCCTCATGCTCTTAGATCAGATATAAACTGACATACCTGTAAACTATGGATCAGATGCAAACTTTCAACTATGGTGTCAGCACCATGCCTTCCTGTCATGCCCCTCACCCGATGGCCATGGACTCCACTAACCTCTGGAACTGTGAGCCCCAAACTAAATGCTTTCTTTTATAAGTTGCCTTGTCCACAGTGTCTCTTTGTAGCTCCTTGAAACACCATATCTCTTTCTAGAATAGTGGTATAAAGAGATGGAAAAAACAAACGCAGGAATCTGTTTCAACCAGTATTTCTCAATCTCTAGTCCCTAGTACAGCAAGGGCTCAGAGCAAAACCAAGTCAAGTATGATTTGCTGTTATTGGAAGAATATTTTATTAAATATTAAATTCATACAGGAGGGTGGGGCCTAGGTACAGACCAGAGTGCCACCTGCCGCTGGGCATGTTCCTTCGCGACAATGTACCCCAAGGTCTCCCATCTGTATGTGTACACCCAGTTCTTCATATTTAAGTGAGTCAGGGCTCGTTTTTACCAATAAAAGGACCAACGGCCAGAAAGATGAAATAACTCACCTCCTTTTGATCAACCAGTTATCGGCAAAGCTTGAGCCAAAATACCTTGAGAAGTAAAGATCTTCAAAGTCCTTCAGAATGTAGACTAGTGATTTGTAGAGATTAGAAAGGGCGTCTGGGTGGTGGGTGTGGTTTGATCAGTGGACACATATATGTGTGGGGACATTACAGTGTAGCCTACTAGTGTATCCAACCAATACATTAAAAGTCAGAAGTTAAACTACATCTCTTCTAAGGGGATGATACAATGTTATGAAGCAGGAAGGCAGGCCAGAAAGTAGCGAGAGAAAACAGATAGAAGGTGAGGAAAACTAAAAACCCTGAGCAAGGCTGTGCAGTGTACCCATACCAGTTACTGAAGGTAGAACAGAGATGCGCTGTTCCCTCACCCAGAGCCAGCCCCAGTTCACTGAAGGGGTCAATGCCCTTCAGTGCCTTTTCTACGTGTGCCTGGAATGCCCTGGTGATTTGACCTCTGTCAGTTACATGTCGTCTTGCTGAGGAGGCGGAGTCCAGAGCTTTCTGAGCAGTTAGGAGACAGTCTGTCTTCGATGCTTTGCCCATTGAATGTCTACTCTTCTCCCCAGATGCCAGATGTGCTGTACAGATGTTCTGCCCTTCTCGCTCATAATCCTCAGATGGGGACATTTGGGCACTTTTTCCTTTGGTCCCTGCCAATGTTGGCACCATGGGAAGATGTTCGAATTTGTCAAGGAGCTGGGAGGACTTTCCATTTTTCCATTTTGGCTGCCCTTCTCTGTACGTGGAGCACGTGGGTAGAAGAGGGAAAAGAGAAACATCTTTCTCAGCCGCCACATCTTGGCAGTCACATTTCTCTCCACAAATCCGCACTCTTGGTGATTGATGATTTTTTTTCCATTGTGTGTGTGTGTGTGTGTGTGTGTGTGTGTGTGAAGAGGGGGAAGTGAGAGCAAGAGAGAGAGAGGGAAGAAAGGAAGAAGGAAAATAGGAAAAGATAGGAGAGAGAAGGAGAGAGAGACAGAGAGTATGGGTCCATCTTGTTACATACGGAAATGCAGAAAGCCTAGTTATTCCAAAATGATACTTCACTCTGAACATAGCAAACCTATTAAAACCGCTGGTTCACCTGGGTATATTCTATACAGTGCAGATTCCCTCCCTCCTGCAGGCCTTGCTTTTGCCCACATGCACCTGAGATTTCAGGTGATAAGCCAAGCTCCCACTGCAGTCATCGAGGTCGAAAGGCCTTACCATTCTCCAGTCACATGGCACTTCCTTCTAGGATAGTGACTCTATGCAAATCCTTCTGGAAATGGGGAACTCACCATGCTATAATCTCATTTATGTCACATTGAATGCAAAGTCCCTTCAAACTGTCTCGCAAAAGGCTTAAGGATCACCTAATGAATAAAGGAATGCTATACTTCCTATGATTTGTAGACATTAGGGAGGGTGTCTGTTGTACTGGTTTGATTAATCTTCGGATACAACTTTCCCTAGTCCTGTGTGATCCAGTTAGCCCAAGCTGATATCCTCATAGCTCTGGATTAAACGGGGAATGATTTTATATTCTCTAGTGTTCAAAAATATCCTAGGATGAATCTCACTGGATGAACTTCAACCACATCCACATGCCCAAGCCAACTTCTACGGCCAGGGTCTATTCAGTTATCTGAATGGGTGACTGCCATGTCTTGGGTCACCACAATTCAGGATCTAGAAACAAGATAACATTAGTAGCAACAGATGCTTCTCTCTCTCTCTCTCTCTCTCTCTCTCTCTCTCTCTCTCTCTCTCTCACACACACACACACACACACACACACACACACACACAACTACGCTCACACTCTGTTCATTGATTTTTCTTTCATTCCTTGTGCAAAGGTGAATTAGGATGCACTTTGTAGACTCGTGCTAGAATCCCCGCACATGTCTACTTAACTTCCATTGTCTCACTGAGGAATCCCTCACTGCCATCCTCTAAGCCATTCCTTCCTCCCCTCTTGATGTTCTTCCCGTTGTCAGGGAATTGGCACACACCATTCGGGTTGTATCAGTGTCTCCTCATCTTTCTCCCTACTTTTCTATGAACTCCCAGAAGTCAGAAATTGAATCTGACTTACTCCTGGCCTCTCCAGCTACTAATAGCAGGCACAACACACTGAAAAGAAATCTTTGTGGAAGATACATAGGAATGATGAGTTAATTGTTTAATTAAAAATTAATACATATGCGCCTAGTTCATGTGGGGACTTTGCAAGCAATCAAAGGAAATAACTTCATCAATAACTAGAACACAGTGAGAACCCCGGAGCTATAGCGACGTGAAGGTAGGAAGCAGAAAAAAATGTATGCTCAACCCTGGGAAAGAAGCCTCAAAGCATCTCAGAAGTTATACTTATTTTTTTTTTTACCCATATCTATCTACCATGGCTTCTACCTGCATATTCTTAGGCTTCCCACCTTGAATAAGTCTTCCTGTTTTTCTAGCATCTTCCATGTGTTCTAGCAACACATCAGAGGCTCAATAAATATTTCTGAAAAGATTGCATTGTGTTTTCTTGGCTACCAGCAGTATCAGTAAAATGAGGAGGCATAACTTATCTGACTCTCTGGTTTTTCTCCAAATGACCACCCACCCCATCTTGAAAGTTAAATGTAATGCTTTATTGTAGACAATCATCTCTATGTGTCTGAATGTCTCTCTCCTAGAGTCTGAATGAAAGCGGGTTGTGCAGAAACTGGATTATATCAGCTTTTAGGTAAAGTGTAATAAATGATGCTGGCTGCCCTGGCTAACACAGAGTAGCTGAACGGGTGGATAGCAGCACCGGCCTGGGACTCAGACATCTCAGGCCTAAACATTGTTGCATCTGTTCTTTGGGGTGAGTTTGGCTCTAGGCAAAATTGAATCAAAGTTGCTCTGAGCCTGGTCTTCTCTGCCGATCCTGCGCTTCCCCTGTCGCGTGCAACCATCGACTTTGTCTTCACTGAGAATTCACAGTAGCTATAAAAAAAAAAAAAGCACCACCACGCCACTGCACCAGGGAGAGCAGGGTGGATTGAGAGCAGCAGCCCTTGGCTTGAGCCTGTGGGACTCCTACCGCTGCTTCTCAGAGGCTGTTCTCCACTAATCACAGAGCCAGAGCCCGAGAGAGGAGCTAAAGCAGGCGGCACCTGCCAAGGCTCTAACCTCTCCATCCGCCTGGGGGAGGCTGTGCTGCAGCCTGAGTCTTCTATCTTCCTCCTCCCCTCTCTCCCCTTCAGGCAGTCCTTTGTTGAAGCTCAGTATCTTGCTACCGCCTCACAGTCCCCATTGTCACAGTTTTTCAAATCGTCTAGTAACTGTTGTCATCTTAATCCAGTTTCTTGGAGGACCAAGAATGTCCTAGAGTTTCTCTTAAAACAGCATGACTAAAAGCAACTTCCAGACGAATGGGTTTATTTCAGCTTCAAACTCTCAGGCCACTCTCCATCGCTAAGGGAAGTCAGGGCAGGAACTCAAGGCAGAAACCCGGAGGCAGAAACAGAAGCGGAGGCCATGGGAGAGCATTACTGACTGACTTCTAGATGCCTTAGTTTGCTTGCTTATATTCTCTGGACCACCTGCCTGTGTTGACGTCATTCCCAGTGGGAGGGGAGGAGGGCCCACCCCCTCACAACAACCATTAATCAAGAAAATATCCCAAAGGCTTGCCTACAAGCCTAGCCGATGCTGTATTTTCCCATTGACATTCTGACTTCTCAGATTATGTTAGCCTGTGTCAAACTGACAAAACAATACTGTTAGGATTCTGTGTAAGCTCCACCCCACAGTTACCAGGCAACAGCCAGATATGCCCCTCCCCACAGTTACCTGGCAATAGCCAGGTAGGCCTGGCCTACTATAAAGAGGGATGCTTGGCCCCCTCCTCTCTCTTTTGCATCTCTTACTCTCTCACTCTCAGCCTCTCTCTTGCCCCCTCCTGGGCTCTCCTCCCCTCCCCCATCTCTCCATGTGGTCACAGCTGGCCTCTGCTTCTCTACTCTCTCCCTCTCCCTGCCTTTCTCTGCCTCTACTACCCCCTTAACTCCCCTCCCATACCCTGAATAAACTCTATTCTCTATTGTGTGTCTGGTCCCTCAGAGGAAAGGCATGGGCCCGCTGAGGCACCCCCTTTCCCCACACTGCTGTAGAATGTATTTTCTCGCTTCTTTCTCTTTTTTTATGATCACAACAAATACAACAACCAAACTACCACAACAAGCAAAACAACTAAAGTCAATCCAACGCCGGTTCCCTGTCCTGACAGAAACAAGAAACAATATCATTACAATTCCACATGAAGCATACAGGTGAGAGACTTCTACCCCATTGGTCAGCACAGACCTCCTTCTTTGGGATCCAGGGAAAGAATGACTAACCAGTGAGAGAGGAAGTAACCACTGGAGCAGGAGGGAGCCAACTTTCCAAAGGTCATGACAGAGATCCAAGGTTCTTACACGACCGTTTAGCATCCTTGATTCTCTCTTGACCCCTCAAGGCCAGATGCAAGATCTGCTAGGCCCATTTCCTAAGTTATATTTCAAAACTGTTTCTTGTTTTGATTTACTTTATTTCTACACTAAGCTTACTTTGAAGACTCTTTGGGTTGATTCTACGTGAAAATAATGAGAAGAGAATCCGCCCCCCCCTCAATATTTTCAGTGCCATTTAATTGAGTTCTGCCTTCTGTCTCTTACCCAGCCAGACCAGACAGCCTTGTACCTGTTGGGAGTCTTTGTGCACTATAATTCTTTACGCGTCTGCTCAACATTTAAGTAGAAATGGAAAAATCATAAAAGTATATGTTTTATGCTCAAAATAAAGATTTATTTCCCATGAACATATTAGACGTGATTCTTTTTTTTGAACTAGACAATTTCTTGAGAGGCATATCAAAATATTTTAATGCAGACACTGCGGTAAATCATTTCCAATAATGAGCAGACGGAATCGTGAATTTTTCACGTTGCAGGCTGGATTGTTACAGGGAACCTTCAATGAGCCAGTCTGGGGGTTAGCGGCCAGTCCATATATACACCAGGTTAAACTGCATCTACTTAACATGAACATTCCAGCAGACAGAGGCTGGCAACGGGAGGCAGCGTTTGATCGGAGCCAAGACTATTTAGGCTCACCAGTTTTGCCAGCATGTGCAGAGGTAAATTGGCTCCCTACTCCAATTTTACCCCCTGACATTTTAGTTACCTCTGCATCTCGGTGTTCTGTCTAACTGCTTCGTGGCTCATCTAGTAATCTGATCTGTGTTATCCTTAGCCTGTGGTGTAGAATGAGTACAGTCAATCCATGAAATGCCCTCCAGTGAGTTTGAATGCCAGATGGCCAGGGTAAAGCTGGAGATGGTAGTACCTAATGGAAAACTAAGGGAGAATTGTACTGATTCATACACCAGAGAGGGCCAAGGGAAACTACAGACAGAAACCACTTGCTGGGAAGGAGGAATGGGCAGAGACGTCCACCTTCCTAGGCTGGGTGTCTGAGTTATCCAGGCAGGTCTTCACCAGAAGGGGAATCCTACAGATAAGAGGAAAAGCCTGGGTTCAACTATGAGTAGGAAGCAGCTGTGTTCAGACCAGGGAATATTTCCAGGGAAGTGGGTTCTCACTAGCAATGGCTTGAAAAGAGAGATGTACAAAAGTAATATGATTGTGTTCTATTGTGTATAAATTGCTTCCACAAGGTAATCTGTCTTCCTCTATGTCTGACTCTCTGTTAATGCATACCAGACAACGTGCAAATTAGACAACTTAAAACCCTTTTTAAATATTTATTATTTATTTATTTATATGATTTATTTATTTTTTACACTCCAGATTTTATTCCCCCATCCACCCTCCGACTGCTCCACATCCCATACCTCCTCCCCACCCCCCACCCCCGTCTACATGAGGAACCCCCACCCCCACCCCAGACCCCCCACCCCACCTGACCTCTAAACTCCCTGGGTCCTCCAGTCTCTTGAGGGTTAGGTGTATCATCTCTGATTGAACACAGACCCGGTGGTCCTCTGCTGTATATGTGTTGGGGACTTCATATCTGCTGGTGTGTGCTGCCTGGTTGGTGGTCCAGTATGTCCCATGGCTCTTGAATTGGCTCCTCTGAGCATCCTCACTTGGTTTTCCTATATGTGGCTGGAGCCAGATAGTGCCCAGATCTGTAGCCACCTAACACTTGATCTTAGATGTATTATAGTTGTCTAGTTGTCTTTGGCTGCTGATATGGGGCTCAGTCGAGGCTGTCTCCTGGAACCTCTCTATATGACCCCTCCATATGCAAAGTGTGACAGCTAGCCCAAAGACAAAACAGCTCTTTGTAGCAGAGCCTCAGAAATCCCAGATCAAAGCTCAGTGGAAGAGCAGTCACCCAATCTTGCAAGACTTAATTTGATTTCTGTTCCTGCCAACATCAAACCAAACCAAACCAAACCAATCCCAACTTCCCCCAACAAATGAACCAACCAATTAACCAAAAACAAAACCTACAACGAAATCCCATGTTTTAGATGGTTAAGACAGAATCACTGAAGTCAACCCAAACTCAAAGGGACAAGAATCTGACTCCTCCCACCAACACAAGCAGCTGCATATGGGTCTCCTGGGAGAGGGGGGTGGCAGGGGGAACTGGTGGGTAGCATTTTTGACTCCTGGCCATTTCCCATGTTTGATCAACTAACACTTTTTATCTCTAATTTTGCTTCCCAGACAAAACAGCCCAGTGCAGAGGTCTTCCGAGTCAGTGATGGCCATAAAGGGTGACATTGAAGAGCGTGACTACTTAGAGGCAGGAAGACCTACCTGGCTTGGAGGAGTATTTCTCCACTTAACCACCATGGACCTTCTGTCTGAGTCTAAGCTTGAGTATTTACACAACAGAAATGCAAAGGAGCCTTTCTTTGCTTCCCCAGCATCCTTTGTTTAACCCTAACCAGCCACTGGGAGGCATTCAAGGTGTAGACTGCTGCGAGGGAGCTAATTTTCAATGAAAAAGTCTACATGCCCCAGTTAGAAAAAGGAGTTAGGCTCTAGTGCTAAGCATTGTTATGGTAGCTTTTAGGGGACTTAGAGAAGGAAGAATTCCATCCTGGAGAAGAAAACAATGAAGAGCAGGGTCTAATGCAGTTGGGATGCTGTCTTACCACTGCTGATATGGGGAAGCGCTTTGCCTAAGGCTTAGGCGCCTTTTCTGTTCTGAGGCTTAGTTACTCAGCAGCAGTGAGTGAGTGTGATTTTACAGGTGGCGGGTTCTGCATAGTCTTAAGCAAACTATACCGTGTTAGAAATCCGTAAACCAACCCAAGTCTTCAACAGCTCTCCGGCTTAGGCTGCGGTTTGTGATTGCTCTCTCTGTTCTGTAGCAGACAAGTCCTTTACAAGTCCCCCGCCTCCTAAGCCTTGGCTCTCAGCAGAGCATCAGAACCAATGGTCTGTTTTGTAACACAAATCTCATCGATGGCTCCCGGGCATGTCATCTTTTTCTGCTGGCGTTTCTCCATTTGCCATGTCTACCCACCCTCCATTTTCTATGTTCTACCCTGCTTGGGAAGAACGGCTTCTGAACTTAATGGAATCCTCTGGCTTTCAGACTTCTGTTTGGGTTCAGCCAATCAAAAGACTCAACAGAAACAAGAGGCGGGGTGCTGAGAGAACACAAGCTATTTGTTCTTTGTCGAATGAATATTGTAGTTGTCACTGTGATTTCCCAAGACCTCAGCTGCTCTACTACTCCTCAACTCCAGCTCTTTGTTTCCTCTCTGGTGTCTTCAGGTTGGGAGGTGATAATGGCTTCTCAGTGTTCTTTATCCTTCCTCAGCCCCTTTAGTCTCATTCCCATGCCTGTGAAAAGAATTCCTTCTTTGTCCAAAACATAAAGAATAGTGGGGGAGGGGCCAGAGAGATGGCTCAACAGTTCATAGCGCATTCTCTGCGAGAACCCAAGTTCAATTCCCAGCACCCACATCAGGGGACTTAAAATTTCTTATAACTCCCGCTCCAAGGGGGATTCAAGACCTCTGGACTCTATAGGCATCTGCATGTGTGTGTGTGTGTGTGTGTGTGTGTGTGTGTGTGTGTGTACCATATTTACATAATTTAAAATAAAATAAAAATTTAAAGGGTAAGAGGCTGGAATGATGGCTGAGTAATTAAGAGCACTTGCTGCTCCTGTAGAGGACTGGAATTTGGTTCCCAGTCCACATATTAGGCAACTTACAACTTAGAATTACAAACTTTTAATTCTAGCTCCAGGATATCTAACACCTACTTCTGGCCTCCACTGGAACCTAATTATACCATAGTCATATACACACACCCACTGAGAGGCATACTCCTACATACACCTAGTTTAAAATAAAATAGTATTTAAAAATAGTGTAAGTCAGCCAAACATTAAATGGAGCTTGGAGAATCCTGCAGAAGAGGAATAGGAAGCATTCTAGGATCCAGAGGGTTCAAGGTGCTAAAACTTCCCGCAGAATCAACTAACCTGGGCTCATAAGGGCCTCACAGAGACTGAACCACCAACCAGGGAGGGCGCCTGCAGGGGACTGACCTCGGCCCTCTGTGTATATGTAACAGTTGTCATCGCCTGCTCTTCTGGTGGGACTCCTAAAGTGGGAGCAGGGTGGGGGGTACCTCTGACTCTGTTGCCTGCACTTGAGACCCTTTCTTCCTACTGGGTTTGCTGTGTCTAGCCTCAATAGGAGAGAAGGTCCCTAGTCTTACTGCAACTTGTTACGCCAAGGCTGGTTAATATCCTTGGGAGGCCTGCCCTTTTCTGAAGGGAAATGGAGGAGTGGAGGAGAGGGGGAGTTGAGAGGGGGACCTAGGGGGAAGGACTGGGAAGAGAGGAGGGAGGGAGGGGAAGCTGCTGTCTGGATGTATAAATAAATAAATAAATAAATAGGGTAAGGAAACCAGAAGTTTCCATCTGAAGTTCCCACTACTGCAGCTTCTTGGGGGCTTCATGATGGAGAGCAGGCTCCCCTCTGCATGGCCACCAGAGCTCTCATCAGATAATGCCTCTCATCAGGCTGCTGGTCCTCCCTTCCAGTCAGAGTCCTCCTTCCTGGGCTTCACACTTGCCTTCCTGTCTTCCTAAGTCCCGGTCTTCCCCTGCTGAGCAAACTCCAGGTTCCTTGATGTCTTCCTCTAAAGACTGTTTGGGGAAGGCTTTGTGACTCACTTGGATTAGGCATTCCAGCTGCTCCTTAAACATCCCCTTCACACCCCACCCCAAGACTGAAGTGGATATAGATGACCCTTGGCTTCTGCTGGGCTTACCAAGGGGTAAATATAAACTGATATGATAAATTGAAAATATCAGTAAATTAAAGAAGAATGCAAAGTATTATCCACCCAACAGTGTAACCTACCTTATCTATCTATCGTCAGCAAGCTTAGACATTTACATTAGCAAACTCGGGCAAAGGCATCCAATTAAAAGTCCATTTTACATTAAATCATGAAATGTTTTGTGTGGTTAAAAAAGCATAACAAAACAACGTAAAAAGCCAGATTTTTTCTGCAACATTATCCCAGGAACCGATCAAAACTCACAATCTGAAGTACAGGTTTTCTCAGTGAGCATCGTTTTGACGCCACTGTAAAGTTGAAAAGCTGTAAGTCAGACCACGTAAGGACGGATCACGTGCATTTGACCGTCCTGTCTCTCCTGCTAGACTCCAGAAGCAAGAGAGCAGACAGCAAGTCAATTTTGTCTCCCTTGTCTATTTGTGGTGTTCTGGCACACTGTAGACCCTTGCTAAAGAATTTTTAAGTAATAAATAGATTCCAAAATCCCCAATAAATATAGCCCCGACACATATGTTTTCAATAAATATATCTTCAACAAATCTATGAAGACATATATACAATCCTCAATAAAATGTAAGAATATATTTTCAATAAATATGATTTATAACCCCATGTTTCATTCCTGGAGGTTGAAGAATAGGTCAGTGTTTCTAAGGCCATGTTTTTGAAACAGGGGCTGAGGCGAGGGCTTGGCTCATCAGATTTTATACAACTTAATTTGCCCCCTGTACCTTCGATCCCCTTTGGATATTTTTAGAAATTCTGTATCCAAACAAATCTCTGCGAGGAAAATTTATACTCCCACCACCACCACGTGTGTGGTGTGCACTGGAGCAGAAAAACAATCAGACATACATTCGACGGAGGAGAAAACAGCAGAGCACAAGTCCCTGGGCAAAGCATCCAGAGGGAGCTGGCCCATCAGCTGCTTGCCTTGCAAACGACTGTTTTATATTTGTGGTGGGCCAGCAACAGTGAAGAGTTTTCGGCCTCTAAATTAGAACAAAAGACTTAGAAAAAAATTTTCTTAATAGATAATTCGGCTGAATGTCTCAGGGCCTAAGAGAGCTCAGCGGGGGGACCCTCGGAATTGGTTTCCTTTGATCTGACAAATCTACCCTGATCAGCGGGATCTCATACCAATTCCCGGGCACAAATTTCATACTCTCACACTCAGGGAGATCCTGACAGAGAGAGAGTCACCAAACTGTGAGGACAAAGGCCCTACCAAGTATTCAGCCATCAGCATTTCCAGTGGCTTCTTGACAAATAAACCCTTATCCTTAGGGTGCACCAGGCAGCACTACCTCTTAAGGTATCAGTTCCTACCATCCCGCTGGCCTAATTTGGGAGATAGTACTATGGCAGAAGGAAAATAGCATTTTCCATTTTCTCTTCTGGAAAAGTGATATCCATCTGTGGGACGCTGAGCTGTCAGAGGACCCGCAACCAGGCACGCTACCTCCCTGACAGGGTCTGTGCTGAGTTTAGATTTTGTAAGGGGTCAGGTGTTAGAAAAGAAGAGGGTTGGGGGTTCTCTGTGAAAGAGTCACATGGGAGAGAAGACGCCAGTAATCAAAACAGGCAGAGGTCAAGAGAAAAGAGGCAAGATAGCATACCATGCTCTTTCTGGACGGGCAGTGCCCTTTCTTCTAGCCCCCTCTCTATGAGCCTGAGCTTTCTCGGTTCTCAGAAATTCCCCCACTCCTGAGCCCGGGGCCATAGTCTCACAGGATCCAGTCTTTTGGACAACTGGTCACTCCCCTAACAGCACACCCGTTAAGGCCTGGCTCCTGTTTCAGGTCCCTTTGTCTCTTGGACCTGACCAGGACAGAAGATCCTTCTGGGAGAAAGCGCTGACTGTCTGACCTGGCAGTAGAGTGCTTACTAGAAACTGTTCCTGTTTCAGATCACAAGCCATACCTACTATGACTACTTCACTACCTACCCCCCACCCCTGTCCCCGCTACTGTCCCAGGATGACCCTCTTCCTGCTTTAGTTAAGAACTTTAAGACTCGGGATCAAGGAATTAAGGGCTGGTGTTCCAATATAGAATGCAATCTTTGAAGAAGACTTTTTACTTTTGTGTGAGAGCTTGTTGTTGCTTGTTGCGTGAGAGGCTGAGTCTTGCTATGTAGCTGTGGCTGGTCTGGAGCTTGTTAGGTAGACCAGGCTGGACTCTAACTCGGAGATCCATCCATCTGCCTCTGTCTGGGGTGCTGGAATTAAGTTGTGCGCAGCTGTGCTTGGCCCACTGCAGGAGTTTCTTGGGTACTCAGAAACTTGCTAATCTTAAAGATAAAATGTGGACAACAGAACCCACTTCTCAGAACTGCAAACACCACTGTGATCTGTAAGGTGTGCTATGATGTCTACACGGCGTTAGCCTGCTCTCTGTTAGCTTCTCCTCCTTCTGTTCTTTTACCTTCATTTTTTTCTTATCATGAGGTAACTCATTTGGTCCACAGATATTTACAGGGTAACTCAAAGTCGACCTGTCCTACCTACTTACCAGAGGGAGCAAAAGATCAGAGAAATGAGCCTGGCCTTGACAGTGTGGATTTCACTGAGTGATCCATGTAGACAATTTAAGAACTCTACCGTAGGTAAGTAAGCTCAGTTGCCTGGCTCAAAGAGTATGCGACAGAGTGTAGTGAGCAGAGTGGGTGTCCCAGCTTGAGAAATCTTATCAGACAAATTGAGAGGAGGAGGCATTCCAGATTGGCAAACAGCATCATCAACAACACACTTTAAATATGAAACCCCCTAGTGGGTTCAAATCAGCAAGCAGGCAAGGTAACAGAAGTGTCTTGTGTGTTATGTGTAGCATCGATGGACGGTTTCCTTTGCTCCAGGCAACAAGCTTGTGGCTATCCTTATACTAGAAGCCACTGGAGTCACAGGTCAAGTGTGTCTCTTCAACTTACTTTCTAATCTCAAGCGTGTTATTTGCCCATTAAACAAAAATTGAGATGTAATATAGAAGAGACTGCAAAATTCACCCAGCAAATTTCAACTAAGAGCCTTGACAAATACCTTGCATTTCAAGGGTCTCATAGTTAAGATTTCTATTGCTAGGATAAAATACTATGACCGAAAGCAACTTGATAAGCAAAGGGTTTATTTCAGCTTATAGCTTATAGATCCTCTTGGAGGGAAGTCAGAGGAACTCAGAGCAGGGACCTGGAGGCTGGAACTGAAGCAGAGGTCATGCTTCTTCAGTCAGAGTGATGCTCCCTGTGGCTTTTCTCAGCCTGCTTTCTTGTATACCTCAGGACCACCAGCCTAGGGGTGACACTGGACAACGGACTGGTTTCTCTCATACCAATCACCAATTAAGAAAATTCCACACAGGCTCGATAATAGGCCAGTTGCAAAGGCATTTTCTTCATTGAGATTCCATCTTCCCAGTCCCTTTAGTTTGTGCCAAGTTACCAAACACTAGCCAGCACAAAGGGAAGGCTGAGGACTGTGGCCCCAGGCCCAGTGAATAATTCTTCATTACGGAGCTCTGTCACCTGATTCTTAGACTCACAGCTAAGAGGAGAGTTCCTAGTAGCGGAAATTGTGACTCAGAACAAGTACTCTACTCGGTTCATTTATGTCAGAGGAAGAGAGGAGGGTGAGATGTTAAACTGCAGAGCCCTTTCTCTGGTTTCATCTACAAAGAGGATGAAGTTGTGGGAGGTCTTTGCAGGAGGTTACAAGGGTCTTTACCTGTAGCTCTCCAATGTTTCTTATGTAAAAAAGGAAGGGACAGCAGGGAGTGTCATGGTGTGTGCATGGAGACTAAAAAACATCTGTGTTTACTGAAGGGTTAATTAAAGCAAGGGAGGTTTGGGGGAAGCAGAAGAGTGGGGAATTCTTCTGAGGCTGATTTAGGGAGAGGGAGGAGCCTGGTGGTAAACTCTCTCATAGACAATGCTAAGGAACTGAATGTCACCCTGCAGGTGAGGAGCAGCCAGAGGATGGAGACATCGATTTTTATTTTAAGTAAAGGACTTTGGAAGGGATTTGTGAAGGCACTAGAGGCGTGCTGATCTGAGAGCAAAGAAAGCGGTAGGTAGATTATAGCAGCATCATACATACAGTGTCCCTAATACAACCACCCACCCCCCTCCTGTGTCTGTGATATTCCTTCAAAATGAAACTTTCACACTGGGTTACAAACTGAATCTCCGTGGTTTTGTCACTGGTGAGTTTTCTGTGCTATATAAAAGCTTAGCTTTCAGTGGTCCTGAATTCAGGCATCATTTGCGGAATGTAAAAAGCTTGAGAGAGAGTCTGTCTCGGGGTTTCTAATGAACTGTTGCCCTGGTTGTGATCTCCCCAAACCCCCGCCTAAACCTCCAGCAGTATTTTTCTCTCACACGAATGATATAGAGGGAGACCATTTCCAAAAGTCTAGGGTAGCCAGTGCATGCATGGATCCTGTTGGCCATTAGGAGTTATGGAGTTGCAAGTGCAGTGTCTCCATGGGTTCCAGGAGAGCATGGAAAGGCCGCTTGGTCCATACACCACACCACCCTGTAGCAGAGCTGAGAGAAGATTAAGAATAAACCACCAAACAATAAACTCCAGACATCTTGACCATGCAAGGTTCCCCCCCCCAACACACACACACAATTAACAGAGCTGACAAAAAGACTACATCAAATGTCCAACTTCACCATATATCAATGCAATCCCAGCACTTGGGGATTCTTAAGACAAGAAGATGGCTACAAGTTCCTGGTCAGCTTGGGCTGCATGATGTGATGGTAGCAGTCAACTCGACAGACCCTGGAATCACCCGAGAGATGGTCTCCTGGTTGTGTTAACTGAGGTGGGAGTGCCTGCCTGCTGTGGGGGTATCACTCCCTGACAAGAAGGTAGAATTACAGAAGCTAAGACAAAGAGCCGAGCAGCATGCATCCATCCATGTCTGCCTCCTCACTGGATGTGGTGCCAACTGCTTTGAGACTACATCTTTTCTCCTGCCTCTTCTTCTCCTGCCATGATAGACTGCATCCTTGAACGTCCTTGAATTATAAGCAGAAAGAAACCGGTTCTCCCTTGAGTTGCTTTGTTAGGGTGTTTTATCACCACAACAAGGGAAGAACCTAAGACATAGGGAAACCTTGTCTCAAAAAGCACAAAGCCATAATGAAAAGATGTTGCATCTTCATGCACGAGGATGTTTTGAAGGTCAAACAAAGCCGAGTATTGACAGAAATCCTTAAGAGACAACTTTGCAGTCTCCATTAACACCCAGCTCGCCTCCACCGCCACCTAGGATAACATGTTATCAATGTTTATTAAAAACTGAACATGCTCTACTGTGTGATTCAACAATTCCACAATGAAGCCACAGCCCGAATACATGCTCACAGATATGTGCTAAGAACCACCATGCAGCTGTAGGTGCAGCAGGGAAAACTGCAAACAAAACGCATTCCCATCATTAGAAGAGATGCAAAAGAACTCTTTAAAATGAGGAAATATAAAGCACTTAAAATGAATGAGCAGACTCTACTCACCAATAGATTTAAATCTTTACACTATGTTTACAGAGGAAGAAAAGCCATAAACAGATATTCTGCCACTGGAAAAAAAATCAAACTACGGAGCAATGCTACATAGGATTATTTTTAGACCGATGCATAAAGAGCAAAGGTATAAATGTATAGATGGGCAGGCTATGAGTCACCTTCTTCCTGATCTCACCTCTGGGGAAGAAGGTTCGGAAATGAGACGGTTAAGAACACAAAAGAGACATTAACTGAATGCCCTGTAGCTCAGCACAGTCATCCCCAGTTCACGCCTGGAGGACTTCAAGTCCAAATTTATAGCACTTGCATAGCACAGAAATCTCCAACTGCGAAAGTGGTGTTTAAAAAGAAAACAGCTCCTGGTTGATGAATCTACCGTAGCATTCTGCAGTAAAACAGTCACAGAGTGGAGTGCAAGAGACTCTCTGACTTACACGTCGGTCCTACTGGTGATAGCTCTCCAACAAAATTTACGAAATTCCTGGGAGCGTAGTTCCCCACAAGCAAGAGTCAGTAGATATGGCTCACTGGCGAATTAACGAAGTCCTAACATAATGGAGCATTCCTAAAGAAAATATTTAAACTAATCAGAGAAGAGTTCCCATTTAGAAGGTTGGGACTGTCATACCATTAGCTCGATGACCTTTCTGTGTTCTAATGACCAATACTGTTGTCTACTTCCTCTCACCTTTCCTGAATGGAAGCATTCATTGGTCGGTGTGGTGAGGAGAGCAGTAGGCATCTGTGTTTGCATGAAGAGGAAGATAGCTTTCCGGTTTGGTTCTTAGGACTCCAGGCAGGGAGGAGCCACGCCTGGGTCTGATGGAGTTTGAACTGTAGGAAATGGCTGGATGGGTGGTCAGGTTGTGACCCTTGGGAGAGGAGAGAGCTTGAGTGTGGGCCACAAACTGGACGGAAGGGACCAAAGAACTCAGGATTACCAGTGTTCCTGCATTCCCTCACTCTTCCAGCCAGGTGTGATTAGCCAGGATCACGTGACTGTGCTGGACCATAAACTCGGAGTGAGCCACACCCCTTCTGGGCTGAAACTTAAAAGAAAAGGCTCAGGATCTACTTTCCCTTCTTCATTCCTTGGAGACTGAGGCAGCCGCATCTTGGGATGATTGTTCAGGCACCAGATGGAAACAGCAGGATTGCAATCACTGCCTGGAAAGCAACTGCAGACTTTGCATGAGGGAAAAATAAACTTCAGAGTGTTAAGCCAAAATGCATATTGTGTGTGACTTTTAACACACATACATGCACGCACTCATGTGCGCATGTACATGCACACGCGCACGCGCACACACACACACACACAAACATACACACAAACACCGGGGGACAGAGAGACAGAGACACACAAAGAGATACAGAGAGACAGACACAGAGAGACACAGACACAGAGAGACAGAGGCATAGACAGACAGACAGGCAGACAGGCAGACAATAATAATGTTCATTAAAGAGTTGGGAAAGGTAGTACACACTTTTGATCCCAGCACTTGGAAGGTAGAGGCAGGCAGATCTCTGAGTTCAAAGCCAACCTGGTCTATAGAGTGAGTTCCAGGACAGTCAGGGCTACACAGAGTAACTCTCCCCCCTCACACCCCCGAAAAAAAACATAAAACATTTAAAATGCTAACCGTAAAAAATATAAAGCACACAGGGAAGCAGTCTGCTATGAGAAGAACGACACACTCAGAAATAGTGGCCTAAAATCCTGAAGTCAAGGAAGTAGATACTGACTCTACATTTTAAAAAAAAATTCAAGTGCCAGATGCACAGGGTGCTGTTTAAAAATAACAAAGAAAAGTATCTTTAAAAATATTAATAGCTCCTTTGAAAGTGAAAAGATAGCATTTCATAAGAAACATTAGTGAAACATACATAGACTTGTCACACATAGACACATACACACAGAGTGGGGACGGACAGACAGAGACAGAGGCAGATAGACAGAGACAAAGACAGACAGATAGACAGACGAGACACAGAGAGAAGCAGGCAGACACAGAGAGACAGAGACCCTGAGAGTCTGAAATGCAGAGAAAGAGAAGTGCATTCCCAAAACCTTCATTTCTTATGCACTTTACTCGTGGAAGGAAAT
The DNA here is from genome assembly GCA_964023405.1 of Apodemus agrarius. Lineage (NCBI taxonomy): Eukaryota > Metazoa > Chordata > Mammalia > Rodentia > Muridae > Apodemus > Apodemus agrarius. Next base: position 19,208,792 of record OZ030015.1, read on the forward strand.
TAAATTTTGATTCATGTTTAACATTACATAAAAATTGTATGATGGATAGAAATACAAAAATTAAAATTTTAAAGGAAAACATGGAAGACCACCTTGAGGGACACAGAGCTAGAGGAGATGTTTGTGATTCGTATGTCTGATTAAAGTTCTTCATATCTAAGGAACCCAAGCTGTGCAACAGCAGAAATACAAAGATAGTTGCTTGTATGCACATGTGTATCACACACACACACACACACACACACACACACCACAGGAGTAGGGGCCGGGAGACAGAAGATTTTCATACACAGTTCAAAATAGAAACTTCCTAAAGATATTAAATTGATATTATTCCTTAGGGAAATACAAATGAAAATATCATTGCAGCACCAATATGACACCACCAAAATAAAAACAAAGTTAGGTAAGACTTGGCAAGAGATGTTGAGACAGTGACACTCTCCTGTGCTAGCTCTCCAGCGGGAATTAGCACTGACACTTGAGAAACTATTCCACAGGGAAATCCAGCTGGACATGGTTTCCTCTACACGGTAGAACAGTGGCTCCTGAAAGCTGTCACAGTAGCAGGGTTGGCAAATTTGGTAGGTCATGTGGAAGAGAGGAATTAAGGCTGTAGGTGGAACTGAGACTGATGGTCTTGAATTAAATTAAATTAGGGAGATTGTCCCATGGTATGATCCGTGTGAGTTCTACATAATGGCAAGTGTCTCGGAAGTGGGGAGAGGAATTGGAATACAAGAGAAGGGTGAGAAGAATTTGGACCAGTGTAGCTAGAGGGAGCTGGCCAGAAAGCCAGGAGAGCAGCTCTGGAGTAGGAAAGACAAGGACAGAGACTCTCCCCTAAAGTCTCCAGACAGCACAGTCCTTGCCTTAGCCTTTGCATGGGGAAATTTATGCTGGACTTCCCGTCTATACAACTGTAAGATATTAAATTTGTGTTGCTTTAAACTACTACATGTGTGGCAATTTGACACAGTGTCAGTGGAGAACTAATATATCCTATGACTCAGCATTTACACTCCCAGATATATGTCCAAATGAAAATCAGAGATATGCGCTCCAAACGACAAGAACGAGAACACTCATACAGGCATATTCCTGATTGCTTTGTATGGGAAAGCACTGGTTTCCATAAGTGTACAATGAGTAATTTGTATCCTTTTAACACAAAGGAACACTAAGCCATTCAGCCAGCCATCCTGAGGAATTTGCACACAACAGTATGGTGTCTCTTATAAATAGAAGTTTGGGGAAAAACAAAAGAGTTCAGGCTGCAATTCTCTTTAGGAGCTGGAGATGTGGCTCACTGACTTACAGGCAGAGTTCTTATTTAGCATGTGCAAGCCCGGGGGGCGGGGAGGGGGTCAATATCCAGTGCTGGGGGGTGGAGGAGGAGAGAAAAGGAAAATAAAGAAAGGAAGGAGAGGGAGAAAAGGGGGAGATAAAGATAGATGATAGGTAGATGGTAAGTGATATGACTGATAAGATAAAAGATGATAGAGATGGATGATAGATAGATAGATAGATGGATAGATAGATGATAGATAGATAGACAGATGATAGATGATTGATAAAGATAAAAGGATGACAGAGATAGATGATAGACAGACAGAAAGCACAGATACATAGCTGATAGAGATTAATTTCGTTTATGTTCTGTTCGAAGATCATTAAAGTTAACCTTTGGCTATAGAACCGGGAGAACCGCACGGCAGGATCTGCTGAGTGAAATCTAGAGAATGCCAGTTTTCTATGCCTTGACTCAGATGGGTGTGTGTGTGTGTGTGTGTGTGTGTGTGTGTGTGTATGTGTGTGTGTGTGTGTGTGTGTGTGCGCGCGCGCGCGCGCTACATGTGAATGCCGCTTTTGACTTTAGAAGTGTGGTGCAAATTAAAAGTTGAGACATGAATCTGATGAAACTCTAAAGGCAGAGGTTAGGAGATAAAAATAAGTAAAACTAAATGATTTTTTATTAATTAATTAATATATTTATTTATTCACGTTACATCCCATTATCCTCTCCTCCCAGACCCACCTCACACAGCTTCTCCCTCACATCCCCTCCCCTCTCCTCTGAGAAAAGGGAGCATCCCCTGGGTATCACCCAAACCTGCCACATCAAGTGGATGCAGGACTAGGTTCATCCTCTCTCTCACTGAGGCCAGACAAGGCTGCCCAGTTAGGGGAATGGAGATACTCAGGCAGGCAACAGCTTTAGAGACAGACCCCCACTGAAGCTGTTGGGGAACCTGTATGAAGACCAAGTTGCACATCTGCTGCATATGTGTGGGGGAGGGTAGCTCCAGCCCACGCTTGTCTTGGTTGGTGGTTCAGTCTCTGGGAGCAACAACGCCCCTCCCCCACCCGCGCCCTCCCACCCCCTGTCATGGTCCAAGTTAGTTGACTCTGTTGGTCTTCGTGTAGAGTTCCTATCCCCCCTCTGGGTCCCTCAATCCTTCCCCAGCTCTTCCATAAGTCTCCGCAAATCTATCCAGTGCTTGGCTGTGGGTCTCCGTATCTGTTTCCATCAGCTGCTGGGTGGAGCTTCTCGGAGACAGTTATGCTAGGCTCCTGTCTGCAGTCATAACAGAGTATCATTAATAGTGTTGGGGATTGGTTCTTGCCCATGGGATGGGTGTCCATTTGGGCCAGTCACTGGTTGGCCACTCCCTCCGTCTCTGCTCCATCTTTGTCCCTGCACATCTTGTAGGCTGGACACATTTTGGGTCAATGGTTTTGTGGGTGGGTTACTGTCCTTATCCCTCCACTAGGGGTCCTCCCTGACTACAGGAGGTGACCAGTTCAGGCTCCAACTCCTCCACTGCTTAGAGTCTCAGCTAGAGTCACCTTCATAGCATCCCTGGAACCTCCCCCATGCCCCGACTCAGGTCTCTGGCACATCTTAGAGATGCCTCCTAACTCCACTAATTTCCATTCTAGGAGAAGATTTTAAAGCGAGAAGGATCATCACCATCTATATAACAAGTGATCCCCTAAGAGAGAATTAAAGATTGAAAATGCTGTGGTTAGAGTCTCGCGGGGCTGAGGGTGAAGAGTGTGAATTTCAGGTCAGCCTGGGTAACCTAGCAAGATTCCCATCTCTGCACACAAGATGGGAAAGAAACCCCCACTAGCTTGGGTGTTGAAAGTCCTCCCAAGGTCCATGGGTCAAAGGTGGTGGCATTGGGAGGTTCTCTAGCCTGAGAACTTGAGGTCTAGTGGGATACCCCCTGGGTTACTGAATGTGTACCCTCAGGAAGGATCATGAGATCCTGGCCTGTCTTCTACTTCCAGGATTTCTGACTTACATCTCACCATGTTTTACCCAATGTGACAACAAGACCAGTTAACAATACCAGTTACCCAAAGCAATCAGCTGCCTGAACTCTGAGCCCAAGAGATCTTAACCCTAATCCTAACCCTAACCCTAACCCAAACCCAACCCCAACCCCAACCCCAACCCCTACCCTAACCCTAACCCTAACCCTAACCCCAACCCCAACCCCAACCCCAACTCCTACCCTAACACTAACCCTAACCCTAACCCTAACCCTAACCCCAACCCCAACCCCAACCCCAACCCCAACCCCAACCCCAACCCTAACCCTAACCCTAACCCTAACCTAACCCACTTTGAGAAGTACGACTGACACTGTGGTGGAAATCTGGCAGATAGAAGAACGGATATCACTGAAATAGCTTGTGACCTAATCTTTAAAAAAATATATTTGGAAAACAGAATAAGCAAAAATGGGAACAAATACCCACCATGACTGATATAATTACAGCTAAACCATTATCAACGACCTATGCTGGTTTAAAGGCATTGATATTGATGGCACAGTATCTCCCTCAGGAGATTTTGAGTTTTACTCATGTATGCTGAGGTACAAGTTTTATCCGTGAAACTTTCTTTTCAGTGTATGGTTTTACAGAATCTGACAACTAAGGAATCGTGTATCCTCCTCCACAGTCAAGATACATTATAGTTCTGTAACACGCAAAACATCTCCCCAACCACATTGTGGTAGAGCCCTCTTCCCACCCCAGTCTGTGGCAACCACTGATCTGAGCTCTGTCCTCGTAATTGTCCTTTCCCAGAACATCATGTAATTGGAATCGGACAGATTTCAGCCTTTCCGGATGGGTTCATGGTCACTTAATGGAATGTGTTTGCGATGAGTCTCTGCTGTAGTGTGACTCTGCAGCTCATTCGTATTGTATTGCTCCCTGGTTCTCTTTTGAGCTGAGGCCATGCAGCGTCCTTAAATGTCCGCCAAGAGAAAGGAATTGGGGGTGTTTCCAGTGTCTGGTGTCTGTGAATAAAGTTGCTGCAAATATTTGCCAGGGGGCTTTGTGAGAACATACTTTCATTTCTGTAAAGAATGGACAGGCTGGCTGGGCGGGGGTGGTGCACGCCTTTAATCCCAGCACTTGGGAGGCAGAGGCAGGCGGATTTCTGAGTTTGAGGCCAGCCTGGTCTACAGAGTGAATTCCAGGACAGCCAGGGCTACACAGAGAAACCCTGTCTCAAAAAACCAAGAGAGAGAGAGAAAGAGAGAGAGAGAGAGAGAGAGAGAGAGAGAGAGAGAGAGAGAGAGAGAGAGAGAGAAGGTAGTAGTCTGGGTCATGTGTTGAGTCCATTTGTGTAGTGTTTAATAATGGAGATACAATTCTGCAATATGATCAGATGGGACACCCCTGCACAGTGCACTCTGCTGACGTGAACGTCGCTGTCCCACGCATGGCTACAGGAACTTTATGAGGAGCCTGTGATTCTGTCTCCTATGACAGTTCCGTTTCCCTTCTGCAGAAGCAGGTGAGAGCGAGCGCTAGCGGCCCCGCCCCTTCACCGGTATTTCGTGCTTTCCCCTCTCTCCCCGCTTTCTGGGTGATGAGCCTCCACTGTAGTTTTCCTTTCCACCTCTTCGCAGACTTCTTTTGGCTCAGAAGAACCATGGACTTGTTTATTTTAGTTTGCCTGTCCGCTTTTGGGTTTTGATTATTTTAACTACATTTTTTTTGTGGTTTAACATAAAAATTTTTAAATTTATTCCCCTCTCATATGTTAAATCCTGACAGCCGTTTCCCTTCTCCCCTCTGCTCTCAGTCCCTCCCCAACCACCCACTCCAACCCACCCCTCCGTTTTCCTTCAGAAAAGAGAAGGCTTCCCAGGGATATCAACTAAACATGACATATCAAATTGCATTAAAAAAACAATAAAAACCATATAATATGTGCATCTCCCACATATTAAGAGTGGACAAGGCAGCCCAAGAAGAGGCAAAGGATCCCAAAAGTAGACAAAAGAGTCAGAGACATCGCCCACGCCCACTGTTAGGAGTCCCACAAGAACACCAAGCTACACGATCATAACATATATACAGAGGGCCTAGGTCAGACGCATATAGGCTCCCTGATTTTTGGTTCAGTCTCTATGAGCCCCTAGGACTCTTCTGACTCCTATAATCATCCATACGCCCCTCTTGAGCAAGATTCCCCAAGCTCCATCTAATGTCTGACTGTGGGTCTCTGCATCTGCTCCCATCCGTCGTTAGATGAAGCCTCTCTGACAAGGATTATGCTCGGCTCAGGTTTATGAGTATAGCAGATATCTTCAGGAATTATTTCATTGATTTTTTTTCTGGTCATGTTTGGTTCTCTCTTAGGTCTCTGAGATCTCCAGCCTCTGGTTCCTGGCCCTCCAGGCCATGTCAGGTGTGGGTTTCCTCTCGTGGCATGGGTCTTAAGCTAGACCAGTCATTGGCTGGCCACTCTCACAAGTTCTCCCCCACCATTACCCCAGCACGTCTTTCAGGCAGGGCGAAGTATAGGTCAAAGGTTTGTGGCTGAGTTACTGTCCCAATCCTTCCACTGGAAGCCTTACCTGGTTACAGCAGATGGCCAGTTCAGGCTCTATGTCCGCCATTACTAGGAGTCTTTGCTAGGGTCCCCCTCTTAGAGTTTCTGGGAGTTTCCATTGCACTAGTCAATTACATTTGAAGATTTAAATTTAGGTGAAGCCTAATGTATCACTGTTTTTTGTTTGTTTGTTTGTTTTGACAAACTCCCACCATGTAACCTTGCCTAGCCTGGAACTCACAGAGATCCTCCTGCCTCTGTCTCCTGAACTCTGGGATGAAAATGTACCATCACTTCCA